>VYZW01003709.1:128126-156179 GCA_013401315.1 Balaeniceps rex
GGGGTGTTATTTTGATGACATTTTGAAAGCCAGGGGAAAATAGACACCTCTGATAAAATACACATGTATTTCTCTATTTTTCTGCCAGCTGGGGATATGGTTGAAGTTTCCCAATCTTGAATTAAAAAAAAAAAAAAAAAAAAAAAAAAAAAAAATACATTATTTGTCTCTATTGTGTCTGGCTTTTTTCCTTTTTGTCTACCCGGCAACACGTCCGATGGAAGATCTCAAAACACCCTGATCCAGTAGCATTTAAATTAGGAAGATTTGTACTGATTTTGCATTAGTCCACAAGTATGGCAGTATTAAAGGGGATGGTAGGCATTGCCCTCGGAAACCAAGAACCTCTTGCTTCAAAAATTCCTGATCCCCTTTAGAAAGGGACAAGACAGAGACTGCAATAAAATCAAAGGCAGGAGCTTCTCCACGTCATTCAATACAGTTGGCAGAGTCGGATGTGCAGAAACATGTGCGAGTGGTGAACCCCAAGAGAGCAGGGGAGCGGGGAAGGCTTGCGCATATGAGGAGGTCACGGTCAGCTTTCTGCCTGGCACTGCGACGTGCCGCCTGTCCCCAGCTCGCTGCAGGCGACTTGCCGCGCTGGCGAGCACCCCTTGCCACGCTGGTTGTTGTGACTTTAATCTTCCCTCATGTGCCACGATCCCAGCTGCGTGCAGAGCCCATGTGCTCTGTGCATGTCATGCAGTTGCTGGTTACCCATGCTAATTGAAACATCGTTTTCAATGGTACATTCTTTGGCTTTTTTTCCCTCCCCTTTTTCCACATTTGGAGCCTGGCCTTGGTCCCTCTGTTGTGTCCTTGGCTTTATTTGCCGAGCTCTGTGTTAGTGCTATATCTCCATGACGGTTAGCACTTGGCCAAATGAAAAGATCATAAAATTGCAGAAATGTTGGGTGGCTGGACCCCCTCCAGCTCCTGCCACACGCCGTGAATGGGGCGACCCAAAACCAGGAGGCTCTAGTCCAGCTATGGCCTCACCAGTGCTGAGTGGAGATGGATAATGATTTTCTTTGATCTGCTTGCCACACTTTTTTGAATAAATTCTTTGCCCTGTATGTGATGAGAGCATGTATCCAGTCTGGTGTCCACCACAACCCTTGCCTTCTCTTCAGCAGGGCTGTTACTCGCGCTGCAGTTTGCAGACTGTACCGATGCTTGGGGAGGTTCCAGGGTGTTGAGCTTTGCTTGCTGCAATTATATATGCTGAATTCATGAACTACGTCTCAGTGCTAGCAGCTAATTTTTCCCCTTGCTTGATAGGACCACCTGCCTGGTTTACTTCTGTTGAGGATGTGCTGCTTGCATCAGTGCAACTCATTTATAAAGGGCAAGGTACTGCTCCACGTTCTTAATTAATGTTCATTTTTCTACCTGTTCTTTGACAAACTCAAGAGTTGAGTACCAATGCCTTCAGCTTCTGTTTTGTAGCTGGTGTTGGGCAGCACCAAACAAAAAATTAAACCCCTATATAAATTAATTAAATAATTAGCAATTTAAAAAAAAAAAAAAAACTTGAGCAGTGATTAATTTGGAATGAAAGTTAAAAACATCCGAAGAGGAGTTTCTTTTGTGTTTGGTACAGTGGCAATAATGTTAACATTTTAATGCCATGTAATGCTATTTTAATGCTATTTTAATGCTGTTTAGGGGGAAAAAAAAAAAAACAGGGAGTCTTTTCAAATAGAAATTATATTTCTGAAAGTGTTGAAAATTGCCAATTTGACGGTTTGGGATTTAGCAGAGAATAAAAAGATAAAATGCCCAAGTCAGCAATATCAATGTGCATTTGTGATATGTTGTAGTCCAGAAAGACTTTTCTTTTGCCATAAAAAACAGTGCAAAAAACATTCACATAGGTCTAATCACACGATCTCCTAAAGCTATTAGTGGATATGCTTATAGATAAACAAGAAACAAAACATCCTGAGACCAGCGGGAGAAATAAATAGATTTTCTGGAAGGGAGAGTGAGTGTGAGAGCGAGAGGAGTAATGGGGCAGATGTGTGCGAGTTTGAAAACTGTTTTTTGCATTACAGGATGTCATTTATTTAGTTTGAAAAAACATGTTTTTACGGCATTATTCTGTGCCTTTCAGAGTTCTCATGCGCTGGAAGCCAGCTCTGACTTCTGTGTCAATGGGCACTTGGGGACTCCGAGCCCTGAGTTATTTGGCTGTCAAATTCTGTTACTAAGTCACTGGAAATCACTTTTTTTTTTAAAAAACAAAATTAATTTGTTTTACTCCAAGATGCCCAGAGCAATCATTTATATTATAAAGCTGCAAGTGGCAGGAGGACGTCTAAAAATAGCACATTCCAAAAGCTCAGATATAGATACTGGAAGAGAGATTTTCCCTTATTCATATTCTGCGTCGTTATTTAACCTGAAAAACCCCAAATAGGTGAAATAGGAAAAGTCATGTGGTATACAGCTATACATACTATAATCTTGCCATTTGTGTCAAATTAATCAATCACAAAAAGTTACTGGGCCAGATCTTGCCAAGTTCTGTATATTGTCATGCTGGGCCGAAGTGGGAAGATTTGTCAGGCAAATTGCTATTAAATAGGGATGTCAGCATTTTATCTGTGAAAATATACAAGTTGCTCACATACCAGCTTGGGGGTAAATCATCTGGATCTGCAGAAACATATGTGCTGTGGGAATCTCTGTATCTGAGAGATCACTCTGGGCTTCCTTTTTACCCGCAGGTGAAACTGGGTATATTCAGGGTGCCGTACGCTGCAGCCTTCTGCAGGTGTCTGACCCAGATCAGATGGGCTGTTCTCCTCTGGCACTTTTTCTCTCTGATTACAAAGGGAAAAGTATTAGTCTACGCTGTTGGCATCTTCCAGGGGAGGAACACCCCACCGTGGTTGTCCACAGCAGGGCTTTGATGGGTTTGTTTCTGAAGGTTCATAATGCTGGCATTTCTGCTGGAATTTGGAGGTGGGATGAGCTCTGACCTTGAACTGAAACTTGGCCCCAGACCTCTGTTTTTGCCTGGCTTGAGGGCTTGTCCCAGGTTCACTGGGATCTCTTCCCAAGCTCTTGGGAAACGTGGCCCAACCAGATTACAGAGAGGTGTGGAGATGTGGCTAAATCCCAGCCCACCTGCCCTGGTTTTCCTTACATGAATGACTTATGTTACAAAATTTACACAAATCTAGTTAAATAATTGAGCCTCTTCTACCACCTGGAAATCTCATTCAGAAGGAGAAAATTTGACCTTTTATCTCTCATTCTGGACTTCCAGCATCCCAAGTCCCTCTTGGCCAAGCTTCATTATGGCCATATAAAGCAGTATCAAGAAGCTGACTAGACATTGCTCACTTCATGCCACGCTTCGTTTATAAGCCTGGATTATGATTTTGTCCCAGACAGCTTGCCCTACCCTAAAACACTGGCAGTCTAGATGAGAGGGAAATCAGATTAACTGTTCCTTATAGCAAGAGAGCTGAGACCCGGTGCGAGGAGCGGCTTCCACTTACAGCAGACACCGCTGCCAAGCAGGCAGCTGAACCTGCATCCTGAGCCGGTGCTGCCTTCGTGTGATCTCATCTCCCGTCCCTGCCACGGCGGCCTTTTGGTGCCTGTGCTGCACCATCGACTCCTCCAGCATGTGTTCGGGAGGCTTGGCTGGCACCAATAGCTGGGAACCCCCATAAAACCAGAGGTCATAAAGGAAATGTTTAACAAATGTTCAACTGTAGTAGTGAGGCTGCTGTGAAAGTCTCTTGCTTGCATTTTAGGTCTGTCATTCACCTGCTTTAAACTACATATGATTTTTGGTGAGTTAACTACTGTCTGCAGAAAAAAAGAGCTGACAACTTTCCCAGTTCATCCACTGAATGGGACCAGTGCTTTCCCTACAAGGCGCAACCTGCAGAGAGCGACATGGCCATCCCTTTAGTTGTGAACGAGCTACTGCTGGGCGGGGATGACTAGCTTCAACTGCTGAGGCTGTGCTTGATGATGTCCAGTGGAAGAGAGTCCCTGTGGCGATGGAGGGGGACTTCCTGCAAGTGCCCTGGCCAGTACAGTGGAGCTGGAAACCTGGCTGCCAGGGTCAGGTTGGGACCCTGGGATCGGTTTGTGAACAGTGTGGTTCTTTGTGAAATGCTGAGCGTTTTAAAGAAATCCTCTTCTTGGTCTCTCTTGATGCCAGCACGAGTCACATCCCTTCTTCCAGGCAGGGGATCTGCAGCAGGAGGAAGGAAAGAAGGAAACTTGGGTGTAGTTAGAAAATACAAGTAAGGAGAATAAGGACATGCAGCGTTGGAGTGTAAAGGGGGAGACCAGCCCACCATTGCTGCCCTTTGTGTAGCGTTAACCCTCCCAGCCCCAAAGGGAGGAAGAAATGAGGCAGCCAGTCTCTGCTTTGCTGCCCAAGCTCTCCAAGCTTGGCACAGGGTGAGCTGCTTGGTTTCTAATTGTCAGGAACTTTTCTTTGAACCCACAGAGGAAAGGTTTATACAGGCTACTGGACCATTTTGACCTTTTGCCTGCTTTATCAAAGGCCAGCGAAAAGATTTTCAGTTTATTTTATGTGGGGCCAGAGACTGACTGGCCATACATGTTCATGGCTTTGACATAAGCCCAAGTCCTAACTGAAACAGTAAATTAATTTTGACAGCTCGGGTACATATCGCTCTTCTCATTCAACAACGAGTTGAGTGACTTTTCCATTTCTATCAGCTAGCCAATGGCAAAGGGAGGCTTTGAGTGTGGGAAATCTGAGCACAAGCCGCTGGGGCGTGCCACCTCCATCTCCTGCAGCAGGACAGGGCCATCCTGTGGAGCAGACTTAGCAAGACTTTGCATGACTGGTCAAATGGGTACAACCTGCAGAACACAGTAAAATTGCATTGATAAATTGTAATTCAGAAAGCCTTTCTAGTATGTTGTTGTTTTCCCTGCGAGGAAAAAAGCTTTCTTGTGAGCTTTGGATGCCTTGGTGGTACCTCTCATGCACCATGTGCACCATGTCCCACCATCAAGACTCAGCAGGTGCAAAAAAATCCTTACTGTACTGTTTCCATTCCTCCTTTTTGGTTGATCCTCAAATTATAATTTTAACAGTGCAGAGATTTCCTGTTTCCCTGTGTATTACCCTTAAACTTCTATGACTATGCAGGCACCTAAAATATACAGCAGACAGACTCACTCCTGTGACACACCCTCTGCTTCTTGTGCTCCTCTTGCAGGGAACCATATTTCATTCTCTTCATTCCCAGCTTATCCCCAGTTGTTCATCATTACCTGTGAGCTTATTTCATCAGTCCCAGTTGATGCTAATTTAAAGTCTTTTGCACAGCTAGTGGGCCTTGCTGTATCTAGTCACCCTTTCATGTTTCTGGAGGTGGCCCCCATACTTATCTTGCAGGTTTTTTCCTTTCTTCAGGAGTTTCCCCAACTGACTGTGTCACCCAGCTCTCCTCAAAATTCAAAGGCACACAGACTGAAAACAAGGAGCGTCTCTCCACTTGCCGACTGATGTATCCTTAGTTTCCTAGGCTGGCCAGTGCCGATCATGGCCAGGGGCCCTGGTGAAATGTGATAGATCACGTAAAGTGCTTTGTTATCGTTGGCCGTGTGTTGTTCCCCTTTTTATAGAATAATGGTTGTAAATGTCTTATTCTCACTATTCTCTCATAAGATTGGATGATTTCTTGGCTGATCATATGAGATCAATTACTGGGAGAGTTTTGTACTGGGATGTGCTGTGGATTTGGCTGACAGTGACTTGATGTGCCTGTAGATGATGGAGATGCTTGCAGGCTGTAGCCATCATTTCTGCCTGTGATGTGTGGTGGTGGGTTTGTTCTTGTGCTTGTTGTGTCTTCAGCTGCTTGTTTGTTGTGGGCCTTGTGTTTTCATGTTCTGATTTTTGGTTATCATGTAGCCGTGGAGACCACCACTGTGCTCTGCCTCCCGTTGGTGTGGCTTCCTGCTAACCAGTGTTTGTTGTGGGACATAATATGTGGTGGTGTTTTTCAGCTTGTTCCTTTGCTCTGGCTGCTTGATGTTTGTGTTGTAGCCATAGATTTCCGTGGTAAACCCTCTGAGCTCGGAAAAATAGAACAAACAAGCTTTCTCTATCTAGTCATTTGTGAAACTCAAACATGATCTTGTTCAGCACGACCACGAAAACTTGGAGATCAAACTGAGTAAATTGAAAGTGTCCCACAACACAGAAATTCCCTTCTTCCGCCTTTCCACTCTTGTCTCTCCACAACCAGATTCCTCCTGCCAACTCCAAGCAGAAGGGAGATTTGCCTACCGCGAAGAGGGCTGCTTGTGATCACACTGAGTAGGGTGGGACAGGAATGATGGACCATCACCTGAGAAGAACTGTATCTTTGGTAGTAGGAGACTTTAGGCCCTAAAGTGCAAATTCATGCCTTTGTCAGCCTTATGACTCCATAAATCCGTTCTTTTTTATCGTAGAAGAATAAGGTCTGTGTCAGGGAAATGGAGAGGAGGGGTTGCGGGGCAGAGGTATATGTTTATATCAAGCTTTTCCATGCAAAAAAAAATGTACTTTTTGAAAGGCTCTGTTTTGGTGATTTCTCTACAAGCTCCGTTCCACTCCTCTTGCTTCCCCCACCGCTCCTGTGCCAAACATCTCCCTTTACCTGTACAGATTAATGCAGGGGGGATTCAGCGTTTTATGAACCCAGTGTTTTTCCCTAAAGATAAACCCCCTGGATAATCAGGTTGGAAAATATAGCTGCAAGGTACTTAAAACAAGATGTTTGAAAGCTCCTTGTGAAAACTTTTCCCAAGTCTTTTCTTTTTAACAGTTTGAAAGCCCCCTCTTTGCTCCCCCCAAATAGGATCAACAACACTGAGATTCAGACAGTTGTAATCAGCTCTAATAGGAGCAGAAAAGCCAAGTGCCACGCGTTATTATGCCTCAGCCCCTGTAGTGCCGGTATCCGGAACCTCGCTTGCACTGGGATAACAGTAAACAGATGTGAGGGCAGTAGTTGCAATACTGAGTTACCCTTTAAAAATCCAGCTTGCCCCATGGATTTTTACAGTTCTTGTTAAGGCCCCTTCTTACTGAATGCTTTTTCTTCCTCTCTCCCTTTCCTTCTCCTTTTCTGCAAGGTTATTTTATTTTTTGCAGGATCAGCTCCCTTGGCTGATTCACCATGTGGCTCCATAAATAGTTGGATTGGCATAATTGAGGGATGAACAGGATTTGGGAGTGAGTGGCTGGTGATTGAGAAAGGAGGGGGAGTGTGATGGGATAAGCTGGGCTTACCACCGAGAGAAATGTTTGTGGAACCACTGCTTTTCCACAAGGAGACACAAGTCTATCGGAGAAGCAGAGAAAGGCTACGGCCACTGGAGGAGTGAAACTCTGCTCTCTGGGCCAGATGCTGATATCATTGCTCCGAGAGTAGTCTTTGGCTTTGACCTCGTGCAGATGCGCGCACCCATAGTTTAATACGCTGAGCAGTCGCTTTTGAACAGGAATAGACACAAGAGTCCTGTTGAAGTCTGTAGGGTGACGCTGCTCTAAATATCTTTTACATCAAGGCAGAGAACCCCATTGGCTGCTTTGGTGCTGAGTTAGGTCTAAAAGTTATGTTAAATATCTGCCTAAAGTGTTAGGAATTGGGATTTTACTCCAAAACCAAATCTATTGATTTTGAAGAGAAATAGCCATTTTGTCAGTGGTGGGATCAGTTCCTGGGTTCACACGGATGCTTGGTCTGTTGGGTGCTCATGCCGACAGAAGAAAGAGGGTAAAAAACCAGTGCTGAGAGGAGGAGCAAGGGGTGGAAACAAAGATTTCAGACTGGTTTTGGCTGGTTGTGAGATGGCACCCCAAGGATTCGGTTTCCCATAACATCCAATCCAGGGTACCTGTAGGCAGTTGCCCTGCCCTTGCCCCGCCCACCCCCCCTGCACTCCCACTGCCTCCCTCGTGCTGTTCTCACTGCCACAGGGTGAGCTGCATAAATCAGCTGATTCCGTGGAAAATTAGCCCACCAGTGAAGAAGAAAAATTTTCCTCTTGGTTCAACTTGCTGATCTGATCCATTCTGCATGTTCATCACTGCCATATCTGACCCCGGAGAGGGCAAGGGAATGTAGGCAGAGTAGCGGGAAGGTGAGCAGGCAGCGGTGAGCTCTTCCTGAGCAGAGACAGGTTACGTAAGTGTGCTGTGAGCAAAGGAGGGCGAGTCTGGCCTTTTCTAGTGACTAGCCCAGCAGCCAGCCTGCCAACACTTGGTTCTTGGCAGCTTCAGCTCAACATTGTCATCAGCTCTGCCCACTTCTTTGCAGGCATCCAAAAATGTTCTAATTTGTAGGTGTAGTATTTTTAACCATGAAATCGGTGTCTCTAGACACACCATGACCACAGAATGGCTTTCAACAGAGGAGTGTGGACAAAAAGAAAGGGTTTGTTTTGGTTCATGAGCGCTACTGGAGGGGCTTTCTCCCTGGAGAGGGAGGGCCAGGGTTCCTGTACTAGAGCTCACTCTCCTGTTCTCTCGGCTGTGAGTCCACAGGGAGAGGCCGGAGAGCTGGGGATGTGCGTGTGGATGTGGGCAGTGACACATTACTAGGGCATGTGCAGAATTCCCTTGAATGACCACAGCACTTTGCTGAACAACTATCGGAAGGTTTCTCACCCTTCCTCGAGGGAGAATGCTGTGCTTCCAAAGAAGACTCCCAACAGATATAATGATATTCATCCGGTTCTGTTACAACCGTTGTTCTTCCTGTCGCTGTTTTGCTCTTCATTATCTCCCTGGGAAGAGGTTGTTCTCTTGAGCAACAATATCCCAAAACCAGTTTGGTTTCTGCAGTCTCCATATATAGTGGGACTGTTTCTTATTTAGAAGCAGCCTTTGCATGGGTGTGAAGATGCTCTGTGCCATGTGAGCAATGTTAAATGGGCTTTGCCCCCTGGTCTGTAGCTGGAGAAAATGTGTGAGAGATTTCCCTGCTGCTAATAAGCATTGTGTTTGCCTTCCTCTTTGGGGGTGGGATAGATTTGGGGAAAGAAGCGGAGGGGAAAAAAAAAAGGCCTTCCAGTGGGACGTGAATGTTTCTGCCTGTGTTCCCACATTGTTCCCAGCCTTCTGTTGGAGTCCAGCTGTATGACATAGGCCTCTAAAATGTAAGCGAGATTCCCTGATGAATGGCGCATGCAATCACAACTCGCTGCTTGCGTGGACAAGGCAACAGCCGTCTTGTGGGTGGTAGAGCACATTTTCTGGTGGGGAAGAGGGTGCTGAGGGCAGCATAGCCTTAACCAGCAGCATGAGTTGGACCCTGGGCTTCTGCAGACATTGTATCTAGACCCTTCTGTGGCCCTGAGTGTGTTTGTAGAAAGGCTTTAACTTCTTGACAGTCCTTTGAGAAATGCTTCCTCCTCTATAGATAGCAGCTAATGGGTGTCATCGCGGACTGGCAGGTACCGCAGTGCCCTAGGGTTTCTGGCGAGAAGACCCGGGGAATGCTGGGTTCCCAGGAGGTGGGAGCAGAGGAGCAGCCTCCAGCAGCAGCAGAGAGTCTTTGCTGCTAATGCTTCCAGGGAGGGAATTTGAGGAAATGCTTGGATAGGAATAAGGAGAGCTGGCAACAAATGTGCATTTCATTTTATGAACATTTCATGGTGAAACTTAAAACTTCCACAAAATTTGGGGGACTGGATAGCTCAGGGGATTAGTAATGGGATACAGAGCCTTTCATCTCACCAGTGCCTTTTCAACTGCAGCTCAAGTCAATACCAGCGACTGAAAGTTGTTACCATCTGATGGCTTATGTGTAATGAGTTGATGGTCTCACTCCATTTCCTGGTAGTCAGGTATCTGTGGCTGACGCACACAAACACACCATAAAGCCTGGCTGCTTGCCAGCCTTGTTGGCAGCCTCTGCCAATGACTGGATGAGTCCAAGAGTGAAATATCCCATTTGCTTCTATCTGGGAGCTTTATCAGGTAGTATCCTGGCATGTGCAGCTTGTGAGAAATTTGTAAGGCTGGGAAAGCAGTGGGCCAATTTAGAACAGTGGTTTTATGTAGACATCTTCCATCTGTACTGAGGGCTACAAGGAATAATGTTTTGTTGCAAGGACCTCCTCTTTGGATGCTTACCCCTCAGCAAAGCTGTGATGTATGTGAGATTTATGTTTTGCAAACAGAGCAAAGACATTATGACACAGGGCTTTCTGTTTAAAATAATGTCACTGCTTTTCTGCCCCTCCCCAAAGTGGTTCTAGGTAGAACCTGGAGCACATTTTACAAGCATTTGTTTATTAATGCATCTGTGATGCGACTCTAGTGCAGGGCTGCACCATCATCCCCATTTCCAGCTGGGGAAACTGAGGTAGAGAGAAACCAAATGAAGGAGCAGATATTCCAAGATAAAAAATTCAGGAGTTTGTGGGTGCTGGCCCTGTGCCAGGTCCGATAATGGACTTAGACCATCGCTATACTCTCTTCTTCTCTCTCAGTTGGGACATCAGCCCTTGCTCTTTCCATCATGAATCTAAAAACGGCCCCTCAGATGAACCCTAAGAAAAAGGCTGTTGCTTGGGGGATGCGTTCTTTCAACATTTGGCGCTCTAGAGACCTCATAGTTAGGACATAGTTTGGAACAAGGTGACTCCTAATGAAGGTGTCCAAGCGTAGATTTTTTTGGTTCTGTTCAAAGTCATGGTGAGGGGTGGTGATGGGATGAAGAACAGGTTACAGAGATGACTGAGCCGTGGGGCTGGTTGTGGTCCCCAGGTAAGACTCCCTTGCCAGGCAGCGATCCATGGAGGATGCCGGACCCCCAATGGGGCATGTAAGACTGAGCATCCCTCAGTCCCTCTCCGCCCCACCCCCAGGGATTTCTAACCCTGTCTCTAGCAGGAGGATCCCTGAGCACTGCCTGCAAGGAACAGTTACAGTCTGGTGTAAACTGCCCCCTGTGAGCATCTGTGGACAAAAGTGGTGGTGGGGTGAGGCTCCCTGTGCCCTGCTGGCCTTTCCACGATTATACAGAGCCAGGCACAAGCAGGCCATTAGTAAACAAATGATGTCAACTCCGACTGGCATTATTTTTAAGCACTTTGTATATATTACTTGTCTGTATGTATCTCTGAACTGTTCTTTCTCCCCCTCCCACTGCCTCTCAATCACCCGCAGTGCTTTTTTTTTTTTTTTTTTTTTTTTTTTTTTTTTNTTTTTTTCTTTTGGTTAAAACCAACATCTGTAGATTTGTTCTTAACAAAAATAAAGCCATCCATCTCCTTTGGCCTGCCGTTCTGTCATGTAAGCTCAGGAAAACTGGCTCGGTCAAGGTTTACAGTAGCTGTCGCAGCCCGCAGTGGGAAAGGCACTTATCTGTAGAGGAGGGTTAGCAGTTCTCAAGAATGCATCCTTCCCTCGGACTGAGGGGGTGGCTTTTGTTTATTCTCTGGCACACAATGAAATGATGGGAAAACATGCTTGGATGCACTGCAGTAGTAAGGTGGGGCAGGGCAGTGGTTAAAAATGGAATGGAGCCTTTGATCCCCAGCCAGAGCAGATGACTCCCAGGGTTTGGGTTTTAGGGTGGACGTCATGTTCTTTCTCTCCATCTCCATGTACAGATCGAAGAGTTCCCCTCCTACCTAGCAAGGGGAAGAAAGCCTCCAAGGCAGGCTTGGGGGAAGAGAGGGATTGTAAATGAGATTGGAAGGAAGGAGGGGGGTTTGGGAAGCCCGGCTGGCCCCCAGCATCATGCCTGGCTCAGGTGGGTGCTGGAGGAGGGGGTGCAAGCCCGAGCCTTCCTGACAGCTGGCCAAGGAGGGGAGCCTGCAGCTAAATGCGGTGTGCGTCCCAAGATCTCAAAGCACCACAGCAAAGAGCACACAGCTGAGCCTCTGGGCTGTTGCCTTGGTGGGGGATGCAGGGGCTGGCTGGGGCCAAGCAGTGAGTCATGATGGCTGCTCGAATTTGTGACAATGTTTTTCCTGTTAATCTCCCCCACCATCTCCCCCAGAAAACACAATGGAAACTCCGTAATCTGGGAGATAGCCTGGGGCATACCACAACTCCAGAGGGTCCTTGCAGGAGGCTCCCAGTCCTCCCCAGATTTCCCAGCAGCCAGAGCAGGTAGTGAATAACTGCACAAGTCCGAGAGATCGAAGGGGAGTGATAGAAGTATTACGTGCTTGTGCTTAGTCCTGCTCTATCCCGGATCTGGAGTGGGGCGCTCAAAGGCTCTGGAGCGCTGACTGCTTGGAGCCAGAGTATATCATCTGTTAAGTCTCTGGCACGACAGACTTGCTTTAGAGTGAGCAAATTAAAGGTCGTCTCTCAAAATCTGGTTAATGCCACATGCCAAAGTAGACAGACACAGAAACAGAGGGATGATAGATACTCAGATGTATAGATCAATCTATGGCTTAAGGCATGTTTGTTTCTTACTCAGTTATGTTTCTGTAGTCTAGGTATATTGTTTTTATTATTTATGGTGTCAGGGGGAGTAATGCTGTGTGTTTGAATTTATTTGCTGTGCTATGTGGCTGATTTGGAACACATCCTGTTGTGGGTTTTTTGTTATTTTTTTTGCTAAGGAGCTTGGCAATCATTTGGCACTGAGTACAGGAAAAATAAAAAAAAAAAATCCCAAGATTTTATTTAACCATTTACCTTTTCAGCACTTAGGTGCTGCATGCATGCTGGAGATGGCCGAGGGACCCTGTATGGCCTTGACTGAACAGGTCTTTGGTGGAATTTAAGCGCATGCCTAAAGCTAAAAATGCCTTGCCAAACGGTGGACACGGTAAGGATGGCTTCTCCCGAGGCGGCAGCAGTGCTGCCCCGGAGATGGAGCGCAGCAGCTGTTCAGCAGCAGCACGGGAGCCTCAGCCAGCACCGCGCAGGGAGCCAGAAGGGAAAGAGGATCCATTACATTGCAACTTAGCTTTAAACTCGCTTCAGTATTTTAACATGAATCATTCATTCCACTAGTGAGATGACTGAGGAGTCTGGGCAAAAAAAAAAAAAAAAAAAAAAAAAAAAAAAAAAAAGAAAAAAAAAAAAAGAGTGCTGCAGAAGAACATCTAAAGGGTTGTGGGTGGGGGACTTGGACCCAAGAACTTCAGCAGCTTGGAGGCATCCTTCAGATGCTTAAGCAGGAGTCTTGCTTTTCCCTTTTTTTTGATTAAGAAATTCAGGATTCTGGACTGGTTTTCTCCTTGCATTAGTGTGTCTTTGTATCTCTATGGCTGGCAGAAAGGGCCTGTAATGATAACCTGGGGCTTTGCTTCTGAGCTGAGGCACAGCTGCCCTATGTGGAGCCGGCTCCACATCTGCAGCAGCTCTCGTCTGTGAGAGGTGTGGTGTCCCAGGAGGAGGGAAAGCAGTGGCAAGGCAAGGCGGGAGGTAGTGTGAATTTTATATTTATTTGGGGTACCAGAAGCAGAGAGAGCTGCTTTTGTAGCCCTCTGAACAGGGGTTAGAAAGGTCCCAGTGCAGAGTTAACATGGTAGTCGTCCCTTTGGTTGCACAGCCGAGTCAAGAGACTCTGGACCCCAGTGCATGCAAGTGTACAGCTGGGGTAGGAAACTTGTCTCTTCTGCAAAAGACTTTCCTAAAAAATTGGGACTCTTGAGGCATGAGTGTTGAGTCGCATGGTCCTGGACAGAAGACAAAGGTCATCCTTAAGCCTTAGAGCCCCTCAGCAATTCAGTTCTCTAATGAATTCCTCCTCATGTGGTGCCCCATGTCAGGGATTTCCCTGATCACATCTCTCTCTGCAACTTGAACTAACAGCTCGGGCTGTGCAGCCAAAAGCCAAGTTGGACGTATGTCCTCTGAGCACAGGGGATGGTTCTGGCCTGTTACATTTGCAGAAGTAGTTTAAATGCAAGATCAAGGCCAGGAAACCCAACCCACATAGTCTGGAAGCTTTGCATTGTAAGTAGGCTGAGGCATCCTTAATTCAGCTGCTTTGCTTGCCCGTGGTATTAACTACGCTTGTTTTCCTTGTTACGTGTAAAACTTGACACTTTGCTATTTCTGACTTTTGATCTGTACCAAGCTTGAGACCCAGCCTGCTCCAAACACATACAGTTTGGCTGAGTGAACGCTTCAGTAGAAACCTGAGTTTGTAGAATTGTCCACCTTAGCATGATTTCTTACCCTTAACTTAGACTTTGGGGATACATTTATCACTACTATGCATTCAGGGAAGAGGTATTGCTGCTCGTTCTTTCTGTATCTTTTTTTATTGTCTCACTTCCAAGATATTGGAGGGGAAGGAAGTGCACGAATGCTTGGTTTTAAAAATGTGCAGCATTGCCCTTCCTAATGAGTTTCAAGGTGTGTTACTGTCAGCATCGATATGTGTATTTGAATTATTCTCCTAGTCTGTCTGACTGTTGGAAATATCAAAATTCCTACTGATTTCATTACTATTGTACAAGCAAAATATCTCCATGCAGGCAGGTACAAGGAGAAAAAGGGTGGCCCTGGCCCACTCCAGACTGCTCAGATGGGAGCCAGGTTGGGCATGGGCAGAGGGAGCTTGGGTCACCACACCCCTCTCTTCTTTTGGAGGCACCCTCCAAGGTGTATCCATGTTTCTGTGGCAAAATTCAGCAGAGTACAGAGTATTATGGGCCTCTGTTAAGCGTGTTCCAAGTAAAACTGGTCCAACCTTTCTTCCCTCTCTACTCTGTGTAACAGGTTACAGTGAAAAGAAAAAACAGATTTTGGCTAAAATCAAAATGTTTTCCAAGACTGTCAGATTCAACTAAATTTTCCACCAGATGAAGTTGGCATGACTTCCTTTAGCTTTCATGTTTTGTTTGGATAACATCAAAAGGCTCTTGTTTCAATGGACTAGGATCTTGTAGCTTCAGCACTAGCATTTCACATCATCTTGGTTTCTCTATTACAGTAAACAAACTTTTTGGTGTTACAGTGAGTGAGGGGGTTGGTGACCCCACACGAGGTGTAACAGACCTTTAAAGGGAATGGATGATGCCTCTATACCTCTTCCAAAAGGGACTCGGAGACTAGACGTAGGGTAGGACTTCCCACCATGGTGACTTACAGAGAGGGAGCGTGGAGGAGGAGCTGGTTGCCTTTACGGTCCTTCAGTATTCAGCACCAAGCTGTAGCCAAGTTGTTCACATCCATGGGAAGGCTTTAGCTTTAGTGGAACAGAAAAGATGCGGTTTTCTTCCTAATGGAAAACTCTGGGACTTTTTACTTTGTAGAAAACTTCAAAATCTTGGCTGTTTTTCTCTAAATGGGAATCTAAGTTTTGTCACGCTGGAAGTTGTGACAGATAGGGGATGTTGCTTTCTGCCCAGCTGCAGTACTCAAGAGCGGCTGGTGTTGAAGATCCTGACATGCACCTGGGGAAAGCTGCCTTTTGACTACAGCAAATAATGTTTGTTTGGGGTTTAATCCACAGAGAAGTGTATGAAACAAAGATACTTTCAAGGCTTTGAGGAGCATGGCTCCCCCAGCTTGGGGGCTGTTGAGTGTGTCCCATGGGTAATGCTGATGATCCATTCTTTCATCCTAATGCTCTACATCAAGGGGTTTATTTTAAATGATACTGGTTTAAATGCATGAAGTTTCCCTGGGAGGATAAAGAAAGATCCTTCCCACATGTCCTTGATGGGGAAAAAAAGTCAGACTAAGCTGTGAAGAAAAGGTGAAGGGTCCTTACTTTAAGGTGGGATGAGTTATTGTTGCTCACTGTTTGGTTTTCAGTCCCACTGGTGTTTCCAAACTAAAGCCCAGAGGTTGACTTTCCCATTTATGAGGCTGAATTGCTTGTGTATATTCCTAAATTCATTGTGTGTGTTTGCTTCTAAGCTAACAATATTTCTCAGCAGGTACAGCTAGTGAAACCACAGACCTATGAAAGCACAGACAGTTCTTTGGAGACGCTTTGTCTCCCTTGTAGGTGCCGGTGGGGAAGGTAAAAGGGAACTCTGCTGCTTTCTTTCCTGGCATTGGTTACAGTCTCTTCTCACGGCTCTGGGCCATTAAGCAGGGCATGCTGCCTTCCCTCGGTGCCTGCACTAGATGGTTGGTTTTACTCAACCCAAAGATATATGGTTGCATATTGAATGAAAACTACATCTGAAACCAGTTTTATCAGTTTCCTGGAAGATGACAGGGAGAAAATATGTGAAAAATGTCTTTTCACCACTGTTGGGGGTTTTTTGTCCTTTTGTTGCCCATTGCATCAAGCTTCCTTATCACTTGACCATGAGAAAATGTTTTCACCCAATAAAACAGAGGCCAAACCCTCATGGGTTCATTAAGGGGTGACTGGTGCGACTGGAGATACCTGATCTCGAGTGCGAAGGGAGCGTCAGCTCCGGGACCTGTGCTTTAGTCCAGCATTTATTTGCTTGCTAGTGATGTTTTGGGGCAGGGAAAGAGCAATATATTTCTCCTGATTAAATCACCTATGCTGGGGTGAGCTTGCTTGCTGTGGGTGAGCTCAGCTCTGCTTGCAGGTAAATGAGAGGAGTAGCCAGGGCCTTGCTGAGCTCCTCCTTTCCCCTATCACTTGGACAGGAAAGAGCAGCACCTCTCGCTTCTCCTTGGCTGCTCTGGGGCTCCTGGTATGAGCAGCCACGCAAAGCAATAAGGGGGTATTTGACAGCCCATAACTATCTTGTACAGAAACAGGGTGAGAAACATTCTCGCTTTCATTGACTTCCCCACTAGGCAATGTATTTTTCCCATTTCTCCTGGTGGCTGCAGCTTTCCTATCTGCATAACAACATATTAGTTAGGTCACTTCACAGCTATGAGGCTGTTGTGTGGATTCCCTCTCTTCTAGGAATTCTGCTGATGAATCATCAACACTTAAGGCCATAGTTTGATGTCTTTATTCACACTTAATGCTAGTACTTGGCTGCAAAAGTAATCCTGTGGAATCCAGTGGGACTAACTGTGGAGTTATATACTATTAAAGCTTTGGCCTTTTAACAGAGTAATGGGTTACAGCCAGATTTGTGAATAAAACTGAAATGCAGTCCTGGCTTTTGGAGGGGTTAGGAGTAGTACAGGGCAAAATTTTTCATGATGAAACCTAGACCCATGTGAAAATTCCCTGCTTTGTTGTGAACACTCGGATGTGATCCTCAGGGGAAAGGCCTACCTGGCCTCACTTCTCAGACCGCTGGAGTTGGGAACATATTACATCCCAGGTTGGGGGGTTTGCCAGGGATTTGGGGGTTTTTTGGTTGTTGGGTTTTTTGGTTGTTGGGTTTTTTGGTTGTTGGGTTTTTTGGTTGTTGGGTTTTTGGGGGGGTTTTTTATTTGTTCACTATTGTTGTAATTAAGATGTTTCAGAGCATAATAAATAATCATTTTTCCAGAGTAAGAGCTTTTTAATGCTGGATGCGTCAGGCATTCTACCTCGTAGGCTGTTGGGAGACGCAGCCATGGGAGGTGCAATCTTTCCAGAAAGGGATTTTGGATCCGATGGTGCTGCTGTTCATTTTTGTGGAGAGCATTGCTCAGATCTCCACTCATATTCTAGGTGGGTTTGCTGGAATTTTCTGAAGCGATGTGCAGACTTCGGTTTGGCTTCCTTGGTGGGTGGTGAGAACCATTAACCTCACTTTCCTGTTTTAAAAAAAATTTACAAAATTAAAAAAAAATAGTTGTTCGAAAAAGCAGCAGTGTCATTATTGGTCTCAGTAGTATCTTGGTGCTTGATGAACTTCAGATGTAACACTAATTGAGGGTGGGAGTGCTGGATCAACAGTTTTGGGGGGAGGAACCCCCCCCCAGTTTAGACCTTATAAAAGTGGGGATACAGTTTGTGACAGACACTCAGTTGTGTCCAGCTGATGTGCTTTCCTGTGTGTCGGTGGACAAAAAAGTGTAGGAGGCAATTGAAGAAAATTAGCCCACCTTTTGGCTTGTTCTCTGCCATCTGCAGCCCTGCTGTAGGATGGGGAAAAGCAGTGCCCCCAGCTATGTCCCATCAAAGCAAGAGAGGATCAGCCGGTCCCTTTCTGCACAGATCAGGCTGCAAGCTGAGTTAACATTGCAAAAAGAAAAAGAGATCCACGCCTGGCAAATCATGACGTTCCAGTGCCTTTCTTGACATTCTCTAAGAAAAACAAAACTAATAAGCAGTTGTGGATCACAAATCTTAATTCAGTGAACTCTTAGGAGTCAACTTCAGCCGCAGAGCTGCAGCCTCAAGGATGGAGGGGATGGTGCTGTTCCGTGTGCAATGCCCTGGTGTGACGAAGTCCTGCCCAGCCCTGCTCAGCTGGGAGCAGAAAGCAGCTCCTCGAGCGCAGCCATGCCCTGAGCACCGCGACAGCCCTTTTCAACATGCCCAAGATGAGAAACACCAGCAAACAGCAGAGACACTCCAGTGCAGCTGTATAAAATTACACTGCAGGGGAGGAGGGTGGGGAAATGAAGAACAGCCATACATCCTCCCTCGGACAGGGCTTGGTTTACACTGCTCTGCCGAGGGTTTGTTTTCTTTTATACTAGATTGGATCATGGCACTGAGGGCTATACGTGAAAACATGACCCAGCACGGCAGCTCTGTAGCTCACGGCATTGCTGGTCCACTTGCCTCAGCTCCTGCAACAACCCAACATGGAAGCCTTGAAGTCTCTTTCTTTCTTCAGCCTCTGACTCTCCCTTCCCCCCTTCCCTCCCAAGGTGCTTTTAATCCCTTCATTTAATGTGAAATTAAGATAATGACTCAAAGAGAAGAGAGGACTGGGAAGGGGGCAGTGGGGGGGAAAGAAAAGAAAATAGAAAGAAGGGAGATTCTTCTGACAGATAATTAGGGAGATTGGTTTACCAGCCAGGGACTAATGCTGGCTTCCCAGCTCAAACAGTCCCTTGTGACTCATTTTGTGACTTTAATTTCTATGGGGTTCCTTAAGCAGGTGCCCTCTGACAGGTAGTCAATAGAGGACTTCTGGCTGAGCACCAGCGCCTCTTTGGAGAGGTCAGATTCAGAGGTCAGAGAGCAAGGCCTGGGAGGTTGGCGGGTCAGGAGCCATCACGGTGACAGATGAACCTAAACGTGTTCTCTTCTCCCGGGCTTTCCCTGGCAGAGCGGCAGCGCTGGCGTCTCTTGAGACCGGCCCCCTCTTTGCTAAGAGACGTTCCTGTTCATCTCCCGCTCGCACCTCTCAACTGCTCTTCATTAGCTGGAGGATAGGAGTTGTTTGCAGCCCTGGATCCGATGCTGAGAGGGTGCTGTCTCCATACCTCTCAACTGGTCCTCATTAGGTAGAACAGTCCCCTTTTGTCCTGCATGAAGCCCCTTTTGTTTCTCAGCCACAGTGGGGCTGCAAGAGCAGAACCTGATACAAAACAATGCAGCATTATTTAGCCAGAGCCTAAAGTCAAGTAGAGAGCAGCGTTTCGGGAAGCTCTCACTGCCTTAGCGTGTGTGTGTGTAAACACCCACAGATTCTAGCTATCCATCTGTCTGTCCTCCCTGCTCTGAGCTTGGTGCCTCTTGCTGGTGTTTCTAGCTGAAGTTCATACCATCTTCCACCAGCCGACGTTGCAGGATCCCTCCAAGAATGTATTTCTAAGGTGTTGGATCTATAAGGAGCCCCTTCCTTTGATTTTTCTGCCGGCAGGGAGCAGCTTTTATTCTGCTTCTCTGTGTTCTGGGGGGACTCAGCGCTCCCCCTTTCCTTGAGCAGTTTGCATGGGGTCCCCTGCTCTGGCAGCATCTCCCTGCTTGGCATGGGGGATCCGTGACCATTTTGCTTTCACCCCTCCCAGGCTGCCTCCCTGCTGCCAGCAGCTGAGGTTGTGTTGGCTGGAGCCCGATTAGTCATTCTGTCTGAGATTTCTTTCAGATCGAGGATAATGATGGCAAAAAATAAATTAATTTTCTTTATAATTGGATTCCCGCTTTTCCCTGAAGAGCTGATGTCTTTTTAAAAAGCAGTGTCTATCACCTCTGTGTTGGTGGCTGCAATGCTGCTGCAAAGTGGTATCGCCACAGGAGTGTCTGGTAGGTTATAAATCGGGTGGCAGAATTAAATGCTTACGTGCCTGGAGTGCCAAGGTCAGGTCCCTGATCCCATTAGCCACTTCTTTCGCCTAGAAACAGCTGGAGCAGAGCTAAGCATCAGCTGGAAAATACCTCGTTCAAGTAGAAACTGCAGAGGCAAACTGAAAAGACATGAACACAACTGTTGTGCTTTTGGGTCTCATCGACTCCAAAAAAGTGAGAGGACTGGGATTAAACAATGTTGAACCCCCGAGAAAGGAAACAAAGCCTGACTTTTTTTTGGAGCAACTGGGGAGCCAAAACGCTGCTTGCAATGAATAGTGTTTGCAGAATTAAGGTCATTTTTAAGTATTTCAGTTTAAAAAACAAAAAAAGGCAAAAAAACCCAACCAAACAAACAAAACCCCAAAACAAAAAAAATACCGCAATGCCGATCAAGCCACTACAGAGCTTCGTAGAAGCAGGAGCGAGGACAAGGAGCTCATTGTCAATGTGCGCGTGATCCAGAGAGAGGAACTTCTCTGTCCTGTGCAAGGGTATGAATATGAAAGTCCTCTATAAATCCAACCTGATTTGTGAGTTAACTGGAGTGGGGAAACCAGGACAGTGATACAGAGAAACAGGGCTTTATGGGTTTCCTGCTACACCTCTCCTAAAGAGATCTTCCTTCATTTGGATAATGTTTCTGTGGCCTGCGGGGCAAGCGTTTACACCGACAACTGTGTGCCAAGACTGTTGCGTCATATTGGTCAAGGTTTATTTTGATACAACCACAGACGGTGTCACGTGTTGCACAACGGCCGAACCAACATTTCAGCCACCTTGGGAAGCCCTTGCCTGGTGACCTCGAGCCCTGCCAGTGAATCCAAAGCGCTCTGTGGGAACTGGAGCGATGGCTGTAGTTCTGCATCTACAGTCTGTTGGGTAGTGGATGTTCCCACCCTATTGTACACTTTAATTCTATGCAACCCATGCAGAGAAACTGGTACAGGCTTTCGTGTGACTCAGAGAGCAGTGACACATGCAGGGTTGGATGTCTCTGGCAAGCAGATGTTTCAGTGGGCAGCTAAGAATTTGGGGGGGCAGGGGGGGTGTTTTTCCTGTAGACATCTTCAGTGCTGCTTACAGAAGGCCTGGAAATTCTGCCCAGTGGCTTGAGCAAGGGTTGTGTCCAGTGGTTTGGTTGCAGGCTGGTGCCTCTCTTTCCTTTTGTGCTCCCCTCCGCCCCCTGTGTCACCTTGCTGGTGGGTGGGTTTTTTTGCCACTGCCAAAGAAGCTTGTGTCAGATGCCCAGGGCTTGCCGCACCTGCAGCAGGGCGGTTGTCCCAAGAGGGTGGCAGGACTTGGGCTGGGTCCATGCAGAAAACTGGGAGCTGTTTGCTCCTGGAGGTTGGATTTTGTTTGTGGCCAAGGTGGGCGCCCAGCACAGCCACGATGGGGGTCTGGCACAGCACTGGGCTTCAGGACTGCTCCCTGTTTACGGCTCTTTCAGTGTGCAAATGCCGTAGCAGGGTGGGACTTTGTCTTGCAACTGAGGGGTTTGTGTTTTGTTTTGAACCGTAAATACAACACAATTGTGTTTATATAATGCAATTATGTGAGATGCTGCATATGGGTTTTAAATAGAATAAGGGTTAAATTTAGCCTCTTTTTTTTTTCTTCCCATTGATTTTGCAGAGATAGACTTGTGTTTGAAAGACTTCTCACCCTCAAGTTTACCGGACTCTGTACTGCATGATCTCATTGCTAGTATCTCACTCTTTCTCCACCCTTCCCTCCCGTTGTTTGCTATTCTGACTGAAGATGAGACATAAAAAGTTAAACAAACTTTTTAAAGACAGGGAACGCATCATCCTATGTGTTTACACAGTATTAAACACAACAAGATCATTATCTGGAGACACTGGAGACCGGATTCACATTGGATATAAATGAGCAAAGTTCCCATCAAGTACATGATTTACACCAGCGTAGGGTTTGGCGCCAGGGTGTATAAAGATGAGCAAGAAAAAAAAAATCGGTTTTGCAGACTTGTACTTTTAAGCATGCAAGCATTTCTTATTATCCTCCAATTACAAAGTGGAAAAAATGATTGGAAAAAGCAAACAACTAGGCTGAACATAATCACAAGAGCAAACTTTCAAATTATGAATGTATTTATATTTTTAAACCTGACTCAGTTCTTTTCCAGCCAGCAGCAAAGTGATGGGCCCAATGACTGGGTCTGAATTTCCCCACTTCTTAGAGGTCAACACTTGGAATTTGCCTCCTAAAATGAGCTGAAACAATATCTGGGATTTGGATCCAATAGCCAGTGATGCAGAGGGTTATGCAGATTGCACTGGCTTTGTCATACAAGATTTTAGGAGAAACTTTTCCTCAGCTTCAATCTCTGCTGAGGTTATTTTGAAGTTTCTGTTGTGATCCACAGGTCCTGGTATCTCTGCAGTAAATGATTGTAATTTTATGCTTGAAGGCAAATCCTCGGATCAGCTAAGCGGATGCTATAGTAAATGGCGCTTCATGTTTTCAAGGCTCTCAACCAGCAGCATCCCCTCAAAACCACTTTGATAAAGTGGTTTTAGGTTTACAGGCAGGGTTCCTGAGGAAGAAATTCATAATCTACCAAAGCCACGCAGAGTCAGAGCAGGATCCCAACTCATGGCTGTTACTGTCCAGCCATTTTCATGCTGCTGTTTCTGCTCTTTCTGTCCAACTGATTCTTCTAGCCTTCTTCTGGGACACCACAGCCATGCTTACAAGCATGCTTACAAGAAATTCCCTTCTTTTATAGCATGTAAAGAAATGTCTTCCCTATTTAACAGGTGAGGAAACTGGGGAGGTGAGATTAAACCAGAGATACTTTGGAGGAGCAGGAGGGATGGCATGACCTCGTGCCTGTCCTTGTGTACATGACCTGGAGCATGTCTCAAGTGTGCTGCTGATCAGGTTGGGCTAATGCAAAGGGGGACAGCAGGGCATCGTGTCCTATCAGCATAATTTTGTGTCTGCAGTCTGATGGAGTAACTTGGCCGTGGGGAGGCAGGAACTCTGCTCCTGTTGAGCTTTCCTTGCTCTTCCTTAGCACTGTTCTAAGTGGCTTAGATGAAAATTGTTTGGTGAAAGATTGGAAAAATTCTAGTTTCTCAAGGGTTAAAAGGCTGGCCTCTCATTTAAAAATATTTATTTCTCACCTCAGATAATTAACATTTTCAGTGCTGAAAACATTAATAAAGACATGACCAACTTCTTTAACTTACTGAATCTGATTTCCAGTTGAAAATCAAGGCAAAGTGAGGTTTTTTGGTAAGCTGATAGGTCTTTCTGCAAAAAATAAAAAGGAAAGTCATAATGTTGAGTTTTATTCTCTTAGGAAGGAAAAAAAAATTATCTGAAAGGGACACTTTTGGAGGAAAAAATTGACCAGTCAGCCAAAGTTTTGGTCATATCTTACCCATAATTCCCTACAGCCTGGAAGAGTCTTCCAGTTTGTCACTGGTCCTTCACTCGTATTTGTGAACTAAGTACAAGTATGAACTTCTTCCAACTCTAACAAGGATGGGATATTTATGGGGAACTTGGGCAGGCAACAGGCAAAAATAGTTTTGGGTTTTTTTCTAACATGGATCCAAGGCTTAAAATAATCTGCACATGCTGAGGACCTCTCCGTTATCATGCTGTTCCTTCAGGAGAGGATTGCCATTGCTTCCTGGCAGCAGAGATTGATGCCCAAAGGAAATCTGAATAATTTCCCATGTTGTGAGACCTGGAGTGGTTGTCTCCCAGCCCACGTAAGGTTTAAATTGGTGGATGGACTAGCACTCTCATCGTTCTGTAGGCCTACTGGTGACGTACCAAGTGTACATGACATTTATTGGTTTCAAGCTTGGCCCGTGCTGGGTTGAAGCCTGGGTTTATTTTTGAAGATGGGGTGATGCTGTGGATGAATGGCACGTAAGTCAATGCCCGTTTTTGCCGTTTGCACTGTCTGTGGTCTTTTCCGTTGCTCCCTTCCAGGACTCCCTAACTCCATGCTAATTGGGTGCTGGCTCCAGGCTTTCTATTTTAGTCCTGTTTGATGATAATAATCATTCCTGCAGGATGAATGGTTGAGAACAAAGACAGGAAATGTCCCCCTGATTAGATAGAGGCAGGGGAGCCATTGGAGGGAAAAAACAAATGACAAAAATGACAAATGAGGGTCCTGTAACTTCTGCCATCCTCCTGGGGCATGTGGAAGGGCCTGGAAGGATACGTGAAAAAGACCGTAATTTACTGGTTTGGCCAACCATATGTTGGAAGACTTCAAGTATCATCTCCATCTGCAAACAAAGGCCAGCAGGAGAGATAAGGACAGGCAGCTACCAGAACTGAGCTGTTTTGGGCACAGTTACGCAAAGCCTCCTTCATTCCAATCATATTGAAACTAACTGTGACCTTTCCTATTGCATTAATGCTGTCACTGGATAAGAGGGGAAGAGGCAACGCTCAGATGTAGGTTTGGGTGTTGAGCAGGATATGAGCTACGTCTGTAATGTATTCTGAGTGCAGACCTGAGCACTAGTTGGAGCCTGACCTTGTTTCATGTTGACTTGTGTTGAGTAAGGCCATGCCCAGGCTAGGCTTGGTGTGCTCCTTGGGAAACACCAGAGGAGAGAAATGGGCCATGCTGTTCCTCAATGGTAACCCATATGTGTACACACCTACAGAGTAGATGGATGTGGTCTATCTGGCTTCTCAATTTCTGGGTAAATCTGTCTTTACAGTATTATCAGATGTTTCCAGGATGTTAAAAGGGCTTGCAAGTCTCTTGCTGCAAGGGCAGGAAGGTTCTGCAGGAGCCTGCGTTGGGCTTTTGGTGTCAATCCACACATAGAAACATGAGTGCATGGAGCTTGGACCAGGTAGTGCTCAACTTTATGTCCTGGCCAGGTACCAGAGATGCCATTAGGATCTAGTTTTACTCAGGCCTTTTTCTTTCTCCAAATACAGAAGTGCTCTGTAAAGCAGTCGAGCAGTCTCCTATTTCTTGGGGCAAATAATCAACAAAAGCAAAGCCTTTGACTTTAGTCAAATTGTTGTCAGAATATCGTAGGCTTCTTAAAACGGAAAGGTTTTCATTGTCACTGGTTGAAAACTGAGTGGGAGCTGGAAGTGCAGGGGAGCTGGTTCTGATTAACCCCGAGTCCCCACATGCTGTTGTGCATTTCAGTTGTATTTTTGTTTGTTAAACTTTGTTTCAACTAATTCTATTTAATGCTAGTAGAGCATTGCCTTGGTTTTGTTTATGATCATTGCTCACTGAGGGTATGAACAGAGTATGGGTATCCATGCAGAACCCCCAAAACCAGGGAACTTGGGCCCGAGGGGACTCTGAGATGCCCAAAGTGTTTTGACACTTCCATAGCTTGGTAAAAGCTCAAAAAAGGTTTTCTGAAGCTGAAGGAAACAAAGGCCTAACTCTTTCCTTTATCACAGTTTTGACAGTAATAGAGAAAAAATCTGACCCGGAGATCAGCACTAGGTCTTGTTATCTCTGGTGTTTCTTGGCCTGCTCCCTACAAGACCTTACAAGACAAGGGTTACTGTGATTCTCGATGATGTCTAGGGTTGAAGCAAATAGCAATCTGCTGAAAGTGAATGGAAATACTCTGACCTGAATACCTTTAACTCAAGCTCTGGGATAAAGTACATTTTCTAATGCTACAAGGTTTTTGTTGATGGCATTTTTGAAAGAGAGAATGACTTTTTAGGTGTGCTCTTATAAAAACAAGTCTTCCATCTGTGTTTAGTGATAATTTATAACTGCTTTCTTAGACCTGTGCTGTGAAATAAATAAGGGACACGCCTGGAAAATACTGGGTTGGCTTAAATGTGCTGCAGAGCCTTTTTAGTTTCTTTTACCCTGCATTTTTAAATTAAAGAAATGTGATGATTTAAGGCGTTTCATCTCTGAATGCTGCAATTTTTATTAGCATTTGTTTCCAGTTGTGTGTTTTCCCAGTAATTGGTTTACGGAACCTTTCACCTCTAGATCTCCACCTCCAGTGTCACGTGCATTGCTCAGGTCCAGCCATCTGGCTCTTCTCTCCCACCACTGAACAAGTGGGGGGTAACTTTTTCCAAAAACGGAGAAGAACAAAAGCTTCTGCAACTGTTGCTCCTTGGCTGCTCTCTTGGATGGCCTCAGCAGGCTTAAGGACTAAAAAACTGCAGAGTGACCTGCTGGTCCCTTTCTAGATAGGATATTTCAGCCTGGGACCAAGATGTACCAAGTTGGTGTAAGTTCTGCCAAGCAAATCAACCTTATGCGTAACTCCAGTTCTGAATCAGATATTTTCCCCTCCCCCCCTCCTTTGGAGAGTCTAGTGAATCAAGATGTGGCTTCAAAACACTCATTTCAAAATCGGGCAGATCTGTCTTCCCCATCTTGAGACCAGTTCAAGATCTGTTAGGAGTTCCAATCTTCACAGGCGACAGCCAAACAATTGGACTTCTACTTTATGAAGAGCTGGTCTAACTTCTTGGAGAAGGTTTTTAAGAGGTTACTGAAGTTTAAAAATCTCTAATAACTTATTCTTATCCTTTATTTCCAGTAGAAACACTTCCAAAAATGTTCCTGTGTCACTCCCATTCCCTTGTACCTTCGTATATGTACAAGAAGGACACTGTTTCTAAGTTCCAGTAGACCACACTACTTCAGTTGCTGCTCTGTGTGCCGGATCTTCCTGTGAAGAGTCCACTTTTCCCAGAATGCTGTACTGTCAGCTCCGGTGTATCCCAAATGAGCTACCACTTAAGCAAAGTGCCATTCCCTTTGTAAAAAGGGAAAAGCTATAATTTGGTTTAAGCAGATGCAGCTTTGGGGCTTGGATCTCTCTCCAAAAGCACGGTCTATGATTCTGACCTTAAATAGGCTCCGTAACATGTCGTTCCAGCCTGTGTGTGTGTGCGCGCGTTGTTAACTGTTTCCATGTTTTTGACAGATGGCTTGGTGTACCTCGCAGCGAAGCCAACATCCTGTTGAACAAACAATGAGGAAAGAGGAGGGAGGAAGAATGGGGTGTGGGAGAGAACACAGGATGCCATTTATATTTTTATTTATGCAAGTGTTGGATTTTTTTTTAAATGTTGTGTATGCAGCAGACTGAGAATTGGGGAGAAAATGGAAATTTGAGGCTTCATTTACGAGGAGTCTTCAAAGAGAAGACTTCTAAACCTCCCTCCAGAGACTGTGAGACTTGTCATTACTCTTATTTGTACTGACATCATGGGAAGTCATGCCGTTAAATGAATGGAGTTACTGGGTTATACGTCTTTTGTAAGGTGCTCAGTCCATCAGGGCCTGGCAGTGGTGTTTGTACGGAAGAAGCTTTCAAGGTTCAGTCTGTACAATGTTCCGCTTTCAAGGTTTTATGTGCATGTCTGAAATGTCAGAATTCCTCATCAGGCTTCATCTTTCAGTGAATTGCTTTGCTAACTGACCCTTTATTCCACGACCCCAGAGTTGCCATCCGTGGTCTAGCACATGCTTTGACAAGAGCAGACTGTCTCATACAGAAGATAGAGGTGATGTTTCCTTTTGGTCAGAGCACAGGATTGGGACTTGGACTTAGGTCTGTGGGGTGAACTTGGAGAAACTGGGGCAGAGTCTTGTCAATTTGTAGTGTAAACAGGAATATTTGACTGCTTTTGCAAAGTATTTTGGAGATCTAGTGGTGCAGAACGCTGTAGGCTTGGAAACATCTCCAGAAAGCTGATAGGTGTCTGCTGTTGTGACAGCCAGCAGAAAACTTTCTTGGTCCTGTAGGCAGGTTGTGTCAGTGGCATTGGTGCCCAGTCTTGACAGAGGAATAATCCCAGGTTAGCCAGAGAGCAGGGCCCAAGTGACAGAAACTTGTTTGATGAATGGCTTGAGAAGTGGTGCAGCTTCTTGTCTATTATTGTTAAAGTCCTTATTGGGCCATAACCCCTATTTGGAGTCTCTGTAGCAGAGCACACAGCAATTTCCAGAGGTTTCTGATGGCCGTTG
>VYZW01003709.1:158935-230189 GCA_013401315.1 Balaeniceps rex
CAAGCTATTGCCAGAGGCAGTTTGACAATAGCATTCTGCTGTGGGAATATCAAGATGCTGTTTCTGAATTGCTGCTGAACACCTTACCCCAAGGGTGTACCCGTTATCCCAAGAGCAGGTTATATCAGTACTTTCCCCCCAAAAAGCTTCCAGTTCCAAGATCGAGAAGCAACCATGAAACCTTCCAGTTCTGCAGAGGCATTTGCACAGATCAGAAGCGGTTCCCTGTCCCTGAAATAGCCTGGCCCGTTAAATGCTACCAGCTGAAAAAAAACCCACGTGCTGTGGCAGGCGGTTTGGGAGGCATTGCTATGCCAAGTCCCCATTTGCAATACATCATCCCCCTTTCCACAAGTTTCCCAGGAGATGGGAATGTTTTTCCATCCTTCCCTGCTAGTAATGAAGTAAAGTATAAAGTGAGTTATAAAGATGTTTAAAGGAGCTTTTGCCCTGGCCTGGCCTGGAAGATCTGAGGTCGTTCACAGTGCACATTAGTAAATATGTGTAGGGCCTTTGGAGCTTTCTTCCAGGGAAACAGCTAATAAAGCTAGCTGCCTGTGTTTGTTGTTCATGCCAAGACACATTCCAGCATCTGATTATTTTATGTCATTACTTTAGTGTGGAAAGAAAGAGAGAAGCATTAATTTTTCCAGGTGGATTGGCCTGTTTTGGGGAGGTCATGGCTTATGGTAGGTGGATTGGATTAAAACTGACCCAAACTACTATGTCAGTAATAAACTTAGTGTAACTAAACTTTAAATTTTAGTGTAACTAAAGCTGAAGAAGGAAGGGTATGGCAGCTGAATTGCTGACTTCCATTCTGAGGCATTTCTGCATTTGGAGATTTGACGTGGAATTGAAAAAGGAAGAAAAAGAGACAATAGCATTGTAACTGCTTAAGTGGCTCAAACTGCAAAGGAAACGTTAGAAACTCATGTAAAAGACCTCCTTGTAGCTGTATGTAGTACAGAAGACACCAAAGAGGAATTTCTGCTCCCTCAGAAATTCTGTAGTTTGAGAGAGAGGAAGAGATTATTCTCATTTGGAGTAAAATGCCAAGCTTACCGTGTCCTGCAGGCCAACTTAAAAATGGATTTAATATTACCAAAACACTTTGTCAGGGGGATTAGTCACCTGAACTTTTTATTGTGGTAAATAATGCAGAAATGTAACAAAAATTCTGACATTTCCACGAAAAAAGTAATAAAAATCAATACTTCTCTTTAGATCTCTGCTCTTTTAAGATGATTACTGTGTTTCAACTCTTAAACCAGCTGTGCTCTCAGTCTGAGGTCTTGGTCCTTAGATATGTGACCAGTCTTTACTCATGGGAATAGGGAATAATGAATTTTGTGAAACTGGATACATGAGTATGGACTCTCTAAATCAGAAAAAGTCATAGATTCATGTTCTGTAGGTCTGTTTTAATTTTTCACTTTTGTGTCACTTCATTGGCATTTCTCTTAATTCTCCCCAACACAGCCAGAATTGGAAACAGGACATCTGAAGTCTGGGAATTTGTGGCCAGCTTCTTATCTCTCATTGGTTTTCCACTACTATAACTTCAATGACGAATCATCTTTTTTTGTTTAAATATTCTGGTGTGAGAGAAATGAAGACCAAAGGACTCTGGATAGTTTATGATGGGTTACTGGATATAAGTGGAAAATTAGAAATGATCCATATCCGGTATGTTAACTCTGTTATCCATTTAATCATTGCAATTCCAGGCACTGTAAATTTCTAAATGTTATTTGAAAATGAAGTGGCTCGTTACAACTGATGTTGCTAATCCTTCTGCTGGCAGTAGCTCCACTGCTGAAATGACATAATTTGTGACTTGCAGTGATCAATGGTGTTGTATGCGGGTTAAATCTAAACCCCAGTTTTCAATGGTTTTGCTCGTATCTTACAACACAATTGTTAACAACTACATGTGGCTGTTATGTTTGACATTAGATGGCGAAGAAGTGAAAATAAATATTTAAACCCCGTTTATGTGTGGTCCTGCCAAACCAAATGGAGATAGCAGGCTGGTGTCCAATACTCTTAACTGGAACTACATGGCTTTTGGTTCTAACTGAACGTGGAAATTCCTGCGTTATGCTGTGCATTATGAGGGCTTTCTGGCTTGTGAAGGGTATTGTAAAGAGAATAGTCATTAATTTTCCAGGTCTGAGGATAGACAAGAACTAATAGGCCTCATTTTCAAGATACTAGGGAAAACTTTTCTCTATAAGCAGCAGAACAAGATTGGCTGTTCCCAACAGCTGTCTAAATCTGGTCCAAATTGTAATATAGGATTCCTGTCCAGAAGTGATCTGTGAGTAAGTTTTCATTGAAAATTCTTTGAGATCCCATATTCAATGTTTCCTAAACTTCTGCTAGAGTTACATTTCTTACTGCAGCAACTGCAGCTGTGAAGATCATGGGCAGCACTTGACCAGCTTGGCAAAATGGTTTCATGAGTAGGGAATGTATTTATGCAGATCAGCCCATTTTCAAACTTGGTGTCTAAAATGTAGATTAATTTGTTCGAAATCTGGATTGGAATATGTTGACTTCAGCATTTGGTGGAACATTGCAGGTATGTGCCCAAGGAGACGTATGCTTTGGATCCTGATCAAAACTTAAAAGTGAAAAGATCAGATTTGTTCCAATCCTGAAAAGTGTCTGGTCTAGTGTAGAAGGTGGAGCATCATTACTGATCTGTTGGTAGGCTCAGATTATTTAATCCCACTGTGTTAGTACCTTCTTCAAAAGTGGTGTTTAGTACAGCTCTTATTCCTCTAATCCACATTTTTGGTTCTGTTCTGCATTTGTGAAAGTTACTTATCAAAAGGAAAAATTTCAGGGACTGTATGTAGGTTTGAAAAAGAAAACTAAGAACACTGGCAAGGCAAAAGAGATCTCTCAGGTTGGTTGCTCAGCTTTCTCACCAAACTGCTGAAGTTTAAACACGGCCTTGCTCCTTTAGCCCAGCTTCTCTTTCTTCCTGGCTTCAGCTGTGGAAAAAATAACAATAAAACTTTGTATTGTAATGCAGAATGTAATGTTCACAATGTCAAGATTCATTGCATTCACCCATCACAAGAAAAACATGACCGTGGTCTAGATCTTGGATGGGCTCCAGGGGTTGGATATCGGCAAACCCTACGCGTCTGTTTGGGGATTTTTTTATTGGTCTCTCATGCAAAGAACTCAAATCTGCAAAAAGGAAACATTCTCAGTGTCTCAGAGATTGCTTCACACCCATCGTCAAGCTGTAAGCACTATGGCAAATGAACAGAATGGACACAATAATGTGGGACGGGCCAGAAAATCACGAATGACTTGCAACGATTTCTCTGCTGGGCAGCAAAAGCAGTTGATCAAGGCCCAGGGATACACAGTACATTATGTTGTGCATCTTGGAAACCCTTCAAAATCTCCAGGGTTGGACATGCCTCCAGATATTTGTGAAACTATTAGAAAGCAAGGAAGTATGGAAATATGGATGTGCTGGAAAATGTAAGGCCTTTGGTTCCCCTCAGATTGTTTCACTAATATTTTCTTGAGTTGTCCTGAATATCTTGGGGATGAGTGGAGAAGAAGAAAATTTGCAAAACTTAACATTTCAGGAATATTTAGCTTTTTGATAATGATATTGGTAGAAAATGAGATTATTCAAAGAAGAGTAAACATTTGACCTAAGTGGTTTCACAAAACTTGGAAACTTCTCCTCTGTAACTGTTTGCATGGCCAGGGGAATTACGGGGAGGGGGGGAATCTTTGACTTCCTTATTCCAAACACATGAAGTTCACAGAATAGTTTCTTTCCTGGGAAAATTACCTTTACAGGCTAGTTGGGCATTAATAGATAGTATGTGCAAAGTGCTAATTCTGAACTCTGTGCAGCAGCAGAAGCAGCTGGGAAGTTGAGTGAGACCATGGCCCATGGTGCTGGGCAGCATTTACTGGGCACTATAAGAGATATTTTGCTTGAAGCTTGGAATGTGTACCAAACATTTAAAATAAACAAACAAAAAGTTACAAAGCAGATTCTTTTACCTTGGTTTTCTGATTATTATTTTTATTGTTGCTGAAATGAAGTTGTGTTCTGAACTTCTTCAGATGCTCCCCCCAGCTCTATATCCACCTCCAAAGTTGCCTTGAGTCCAGGCAGTTCATCATGGAAGAAGATGGGCCATTGCAGACCTCTAGGGATATGTTGGGGCTTTGAAGTTCTCTGCAATGACTGCTCTGGACCCAGGGACCAGAATACTCTGGTTGCAGAGCAATCTACCTTTCATACAGTCCTAAGGCCTGCTGGGATGTGGGAACCTAAACACCGGGCTTGCTCAGCAGTGGACTGCTAAGAAGCTGGGAGAACCAGCTGACTGATAATGCAGCAGACTTCCATTGGAAATCCATATGGTTTATGTCAGGATTTTGTTGAGACTAGCATGCTTCTAAGGAACATCTCAGTATTTGACACATTTGGACTCTGCAATTTTCTGATGCAATTTCTGGATCAGTCTGGATCCTGGTTACATGCCTTTGGTGAAGCTGTAGCAATGAGAGAGTGTCATAAAAAGAAAGGATCTTATAGCCAGTCAGATCTGCCCCACTAAAGTATGTCCAGATGGACAGACGACCTCCAGAGGTCCATTCCAGCCTAAATTATTCAGTGACTCTGTCTTTAGCATTCCAGAGGGAGTGTGAGGTGAAACTGGGACCATCCCATATGGGGAGGAGGATAGAGTTATATCTGCGAGTCCTGTATCGTGACCCCATCCTCTGCCCTGGACATCCATCACTGGGCACTGGTATTTTATTCTACCAGGATGTCAATCACCATTTCAATTAGTGAGTGGGAGGAGAGAGTGTGGATGATAACACCCGATCTTCCATTTGATTTAGGATGAATCACACTTAAGAGGGCATCTGAGGTTAAAGAACACAGGATTCTGGACACATGTATAAATCAACAGGCTTGAGGTTTTCATTATTCACCTTCTAGTGTATGAAGTGATATGACTCATTGGATCATAAAAGAGATCAAATAGCTTTGTTGCTAATAATTCTTTCCTTGACCCATTCTCTGGCACATTAGGTTTGTAAACAGAGTTTTAATGGCATCCCTTGGAAGTAATAACATCACGCCTTTATAGCACCTTGGCTGAGTGTATGCTCCTGGCTATAACTGTGATTGGGTTTAATCCTTAGCCGTTTGTGGGAACTAATGCGCTTTCATATCTTAAGTTTTCAGTTATTGCCTTTTTGAGATTGATCATCTCCAGTTACTCTGCCTCCCACCCTCCTCTTCCACAGATGACATTTGAACCCTCCTGGGAGCCCACAACTCTGCTTTCCCCAAATGATAAGCGCTCCCTGTAATATTCTGGTGGAGATAACATGCTTGAACTTCAGTGTGTTGTTAATGTCTAATGAGCTCATGGCGCCATTTATTGTTTTATGGCTAAATCATGATTGTTCATTAGCAAAAGTAGCATTAGACCATGTGCCAACTTTGGACAGAGGAAAAGGTAAAGCAAAGTGGTATGATGGAGGGTAATAAGAATATGGTACCTATGGTAGCAAAGACAGCAAACTTCCTGCTGGCTCCTGTGTCGGTTCTGTGCAGCTGCTGCTGTGGAGAAGCCTTGAATGGAGGGAGAGCATCTCTCTGGTACAGGGCTCTGGCGGTGGGAGCGATAAAGTGCCCGGGCCACAGCATGCTGTGGCTTTAAAGGGACATGGTATCGAACAACTACCAAATTATTATGCTTTGATACTATAGTGATTTTTGTCTTGCTGTGCATCACCCTTTGCAGTCTGCTTTGCATTGCTTCATTTGCCTCTGCCTGTGTGTCTGTCTTATTATTTGCCACCTGCTAGAGTGGTGCTCCCCTGCACCACACCACCTTTGCTCTGCCTGCCCAGGCTGTAAGGAGGACTTGCGTATGGGGTTGGTGGATCCCAGGGTGGGAAATCCCATTTTCAAGGGGTAGAGGTGGGAAAAAGAAGGTCCTAGTGTCCTTTAGAGAGTGGAACTTCTTGAAACTGGTCCCAGCCCTTCTTGTGAGATCAGATTGATGGGAGAATGTCTGGTGATGGAGAGCCATGACCCATCTGGTTCACGGTCCAGAAGAGGATCCTGTCTTGGTGAACCCCTGTGATGGGGTTGTTCTGGTATTGGTGATGGGAAAGGTTCAGATGACATTTGCAGACTGCAGCCTTCAGGACCTGGGTCTTGGTCCCAGGTAGCTGTGGACTGAGAAAATGCTTAGAGCAAGGGTGTGGTAGACAAGATCTGGGGATGACTAGGAAGCGTTGCCTGTCCTGCTTGAGGCTGCTGCAAGTCTCTATGTACCTTTTTTGCCTGTTGCTGGCTTGTGGGCTCATCTGCCCTCAGTTATATCTAACAGAGGGAGTTTGCTCCTTTAAAAATGGTAATTCGGGTCTGTAGGGAGAAGAGAATAGCTAAATGTAAGACTTTTTATTAGCCTTCCCCACCTTCCAGAGGTTTATTCAGATACCAGAAATGAGGAGGGGCGGGGGGGGAGGGAAGTAGCTTCCTACCTGCCCATCCCTCTTATTTCTAGCCTATTCAAAGAAACAGAGATACCTGGTATAGGGAGAGGAGGAAGGGGGTAAAGGACAAGAAGGAAAGGAAAGAAGGTTGAGGAACTGTCAGTGTAGAACTGTGCTTCTTCATCACTTAGTGTCAGGTCGTTGCTGAGCCTGCAACAGATAAGAGGCCTTTGTAGAGACAAAAACTGAAACAAAGTCTCAGAAGTTATTTGAGAACATTTTTTTTTTATGGTAGCTAATTTATTCATGGGATGGCAGACACCCAAAGGCAGCAATGAACTCTGTAGCTGTGGTGATCACAAAAGAGGGGTTTAGTTACACTACAGTTGAAAGTCTCTAATTATAGCCTGGAATCTCAACTGTTGCAGATGTGTGGACCAAGGAGCTTAAGAGTGCTAGAGAGGGAAAATAGTGTGAAGGATGAGCAGTGGGTAGGTGTCTGGGAGAACTGGTGTTGCTCCACCTCGTCTGAAAGACGTTTTGTATCAGAGTTTTCATGTTGTTATTGTTTTGGTCAGTTTCTATAGTTAATGCACAAGTTCTTGCATTGAAAGAGACCCAACAAAAGACTACTCAGGGCCTGCATATAAATAGCTTTTGGACTGCCTTATATTTATATGTGTGTATACATATTGGTTAAGCAAACTTACATGAATAAACAATAGCAATATAACGACCTTTTTATAGATATTGCTCTGTACATGCAACAGAGCCGTCTCATGTATTTATTCCAGCTTGTAAACCATGCATATTTAGTACAGGATGTGTACTCTTCATCACTTACAGTTGTTTAAATGGAGGCTTTCATGGTGGTGCTGTCGTGCAAGAAAACCCTATGAGCCTGGGGCAAAAAGTATTAGGTGTCAGGGGGTAGATGTATTAAGCAGGAGATTTAATTAAAATATCATCATGATACCTTCTAGCTAAAGAGTATATTCAGTTAAAAACTGATTAGAGCTGAATCACCATCTGAGATCCCTGAAAAACTTTTGGGTGGAGGCTGGGATAGTTAGATACCTATGGGATTTTGTAGAACAGGGTTATTTAACTCCCTTTAAAGTGTCTGGAGTGGTTATTAACAACCTGAAGGCTGAATTCATCCCTGATCTTGTAAAATCACTGTTCTTTGCCAAGAGTGGACTTGGCTCAGGGAGGAAAAACTGTTCTCTGATGTGTACTAGAAAGCAAACACTGAATTTGGGATGCACACTGAGCTCTTGACAGCTCTGATCTGGAGGAGTGTGGGCCAGAGAGCAGCAATGAGCAGCCCTTGCAGGACTAACAGGGCTAAGGTAGGGAATTTTGCCCCAAATCTTGTGAAACTCTTGAAAAGACAGACTGTTTTCTGTTCTCTTCTCTCTGTCCTTCCTTGTGAGCATGGATGGGAATTGCAAGAGCATCTCCAGTGTTTAGGAACACAGAAACTTTGTGTGTGAGGACAGATGATTAACTTGTTTATGCTGAGGGATTTCCCCCGTAGGTGGTTTATTCTAGAACTGCACGTCCGTGAAGAACCTAATCAGTAATGCCCAGCTCTTCCCAGCCACTGGATGCAAGCTCTTTCCAGAGGAGTAATTGCCTCCCTGTTTCGACATGAGGGAAACCAAAGCAGAGCAAAGTAGTTGATTTACCCAGGCCAGAAGTTGAACATCAGGCTCCAGAACCCCTCTGGGTGTTAGGGTACGGTAATGTTCCCCTTAAGCAGCTACTAGCTTGGATGAACCTCAGGTCTGCTCTGGTAAAGTAATCTCTGGACCTTCCATGTAGGTGGACACCCTGGAGCTGCTGTTTGCTTAGCCATCAGCACTTCAGTGCCTGGACAATGCCTGCTTAGAACACGCAGTCTTTGTTTTCTGAACTTCCGTCCTGCTCCACGATGTTTCTCCATCACAGCAGTTTGTGTCTTCCCTGCTCTCTGGCTCCTTGCTCACCGCCCAGGACGGCTGGCTCTACAGCCGAGACCAGAAAGGCCCATTACAGCGTTATTAGCCTCTTCTTTTGTATCCTACGGAGTGAGAGCAACTGCTGAGCCCACTTTGCCTTCAAACGTTTAACAGATTGGCCCACATCTAATTTCTGCCGCTGTGTTTACAGAAGGTGGAGGATGGAGGGAAAGGGGGGCTGCTGCGTGAGGGAGGAGGGCACACAGAAAAAAGAAATTACTAACCCTCCATCAAAGAGCTGCTTTCCTACTTGTGGTTTCAAAATGCTTCCTCCTTCCCCAGCTATCCTGTAATCACTCTCCAACATTCACCAGAGCAGTGTTTACATCCAGCCCTATTACCGGCAGGGGAGACAGGAGAAATTAAGGGCTCCCATGCCCCATTATCTCCCCCTCTTCCCCCGCCTCTCCCCCTCCCACAGGCAGACACACTTCTCTCCTCTTACCCCTTTTCATGAAGGAGTAAAAGCCCTTTAATGGGATTCTGGAGATATTAAAATCCAGGTGGTTTGTATGGGGAGGGGGGGAAATAAATAAAAGAGGGAGGGGGGAATTGGAGAAAAATACCACCAGCTCACTCTTTTTGGCTTTGTTCCTTTTCCACGTTGTCTTGAACCTTTTTCTCCTCCACGACTCCGCTTGGCAGCCGGGGTGAACTGAAGTTTGACTTGGATGGCTAGTGAGACCACACAGAGTTCACCCTGGCTGGAATTAATTTCCGATGTACAGCTGAAGAATCCCATGCGCACACACAAACACAGCAAACCCTTGCATTTCCTTTTGATTTCCTTCTTGTGCTTCCTTCCCCAGATACCCTTTTTATCAGAAGCAGAACGAGCTGCAGTGCCACTGCAGACGCTGTCAAGGCAAGAGGCTCTGACCCAGCGTGGCAGCAGAGCCGGGGGAAGGCGGAGGCTCTTAGATGTTGGGCAGGCAAGCAGACGTGTGAAAAATGGCGAATGTTGGACAACAATAAATGTGGATTATGACTTTTTTTAAGGAAGGGTAAAAAAGGATAGTCATCTGGTACTGGCACTTGATGGGAACTTGAGGTCTGATTCCAATTCCTTGTTTAACCACAGATTTCCTCTAAATAATTCTTGTAATCTCTTGATTCCCTAGCTGAGGTCAGGGGCCCATTGTTCTACACCCTGTAACAACACAATGGGACACAGTTCCTGCCCCAAAGAGCTTACAGTGAAAACAATCAAAGAATGAAAAAGAAACCCAGGCTTGCCTGAAGTTACACCCTGGTGTTAAATTGAAGATTAGAACCAGACCTCCAGACTCTCTAGGTTTCGAGTCTTCTGCAATTGTAACATTTTTTTGACTCCTATCTTTAGATTCACACTGCAGTGTTAAAGACCATCAAAATAGAAAATACTGAATCTATTACCCCTCAGAGCAGAGGACTGGGAGCTGTGTTTGTGATGGGCAGCTATGCTTCTATAGGAAGGACAGCCTATGTGTTACGCTGGTTGTTGGTTTGTACTTCACGCTACCAGCAGACAAAGGGAGTTTGGGAAACTGGTTAACCTTTGAGGTTGCTGGATTTCATATGAACCAGGGTGACAGACCAGTACTATAACGGGCTTGGTGGCTGGTAAAGGCATTGCGTCAGGCTGTATATTGAAGTCCCTTCCTCAGCGGGAAGGGTTATGGCTCTGTGGGCATATGGGAATATTTAAGTGGAGAATATTCACTCCCACATGTAGGAGTTGTTAGAATAGCTCTGCGTCCAGAACTTGCTCCCCTCCCAGGACATGGATATATTGAATGCACTGGGCGGCGCATACGCATGTGAACTTGTCCCAAGTCCTCTTAGTGCTGGCGTGACAGTGCTCATGCCGCAGGAATATTCATAGTGGAACGGTCCTGGTGAAAGATGACAAACTTGAGTGAAGTTCTAGTTGTACTGGCAGTGCTCTAAAGCATTGACATGCTCTTTGTGACTGAAAGATTAAAACTAAAGCAGGCTTGGCAGATATCACCCTCAGTATCACTCAATAAAGAGAGGATCTCACCGTACGTGTTGCTGGAAACCTTGCAATGTTTTTGCTTTGTTTAAAGTCCAGGATCTAGAATGACCTGATAATATGGCATGTGATATCTTGTGTATGCACAGCCATATATATGCATTCATACATACACTCTAAATTTTCCTCTGTTTTCCATATACAGCTTTCTACCTCCAGAGTATTTCAGTGGCACTACTTCAGCTTTGAATATTGAATGTTATTAGTGGGGCAAAATACGAGTGCTCATATCCTGTGTTTTTCTTTTTCTACTTGTCAGTTTATATGAAACTTGTAGTCACTTTGAGATCTTTAATTTCATGCAGGTTCAGCAACAGGGTAGACATCAGTTTCCGGACTTATCAAAGAGATGGACACACACACATCTCAAGGGACTGCAGGATTCATCATCCCTAACTTTGGGCAGCAGAGATTTCCTCCCCATGTACATGAGCACAGAGATTACACCTTAAATGTTTTCTACACCTGCTCAAAGATGTAGAGATCTACATTTTAGCCTGTCTTTTATGGTCAAGGGCCTGATTCAGCTGCTTTATTTCAGATAGGTTCATTAGGATGAGAAGAATCGCACAGCTGAAACGTCTGTTTCCTCTGACTGCAAATGGAATCGATTTACTGGTATGAAAGGAGATACCTACAGTGTGCTGCTGTCTCACTCTGTACTTGCGTGGGTCACCAGAGCTGCTTGGTCCCATGTGGTTGCTATCCTGTTGGTTCTGCAGGCCTTGATTTCAGATCCTGATGGAGAAGGCTTGTGCAGAAGAGTGTTATCAGGCACGTAATTGCAACTGGGAGATTTGTTCTTCAGCACTGTGTCTAAACTGTTGAATAATATTTTATTCTTCAAACTTAAGGATGACAGGTTTGACCATACATTCAAACCAGCTTCATCCTCCTGATACTCTTAAATGTATTTCTTTGTTTCAGAAAAACGTTGGGGAAATTACTGGATTTCCAAACATACCTTCCAAAGGGAACTGCACTTTAGACCTTAATTTCTGTAGAAGTACTGGCAAAGGGTAAGGGGAGGAGCAAGAAAATGATCTAAAGGGTCATATTAAGATTCAATTGTCATTTCTGCTAATGCGGAATACTCCAGAATCAGGAGAGAAGCATCAGAAGCTGATAAGATTTAATACGTAAGAAGTCTATTTGGCTTCTGGATTTTGTGCGTTTGGGATGTCCTTGGGTCATACTTTCAAGATTTTCCTTGCAACAGCAAGGAAACTTGCTTCTTTTAATTTATTTTTTTCTTTTAATGAGAGAGACTCTTATGTAATTGCTTGTTTCCTGGAGCTGGGGCCTTTAAGTAAATATCAAATATCCAGAGATTCATGTTAAAGTCGTGAGTTGGCAATTCTGTTTTGTTTTACTTTAAAGAAGACTTTATTCATATACAAGACCTAGATAGCTTTGAAATTGCCATACAAAGAGAATTATCATTGGCATTTGTTAGTTCTGCTAATAACTATTATAACAGCAGTTGAGAATTTTTTGTTTCCTATGAGAATTTATTCTACTGGGGAAAAATTTGGAACATATCAGAATGTTTCTTTTTGGCAAAGTTGAAAAGCTTTCTCTTGACTTAATTCTGCCTTCCATTATACTACACATTATTTATAATATAAAGGATGAAAGAGCTGAGCCCCATTTGAAATGCTGGAGTGGAAATTAGACTGTCAGTTCTTATTGAAAAGAAGTATGGGGCGATCACAACAAACTATTTTCATTAGTTTTCATCTCCACCAAAGTCTGAGGGTTTGGGCTTTTCATGCCAATTTGAAACCAAGCCAGTTATTTGAAACGTAGGTATCTCAGAAATTTTTGCCATACAAACATTCAACTTTTGACTAGCCCTTTCTATTATTTCAGGTTAAAACAAAGGTTATCATAGAAACACCATGACACAATTGATTTGGTAAGAAATATATCTCGTGTTTTCTTGTCCTCTGCTTTTCACTTTTATTGGCGACCTATTTCAAAAACAACTGTTGCAAGCCAATGGAGAGCATACCTTGATGCAACATTAATAAGAACAGAGAGGCTTAAATTATAGAAATAGCTGTTTATGTCGCACATCAGTAGTTTTACTCTCGATTTGGCAGATCTATGGTGGATAAAATTGTGTGTGAAGGGATGAAAGGGGAGAGACTTGGATAAGAGTGGTAGTATCTGATCCAGAATAATGAAGAAGACAGATCCACACAGATTTATTTTATTTGCTTTTGGCAATTAGCATTAGTAATACTTATCTGGGAAGCTGGAACTGCCACAGATAATAACGTTATTGCTTTTGAGATGGTTTATCCAGCTCTAATAACAAGGGCTTGAATCAATGGGGGCTGTGGGGACTCAGCACCTCTGGAGGTGCTCTCATATGTGCTTCTAATCAAATAAGCTTTTAGGCATCCAACGTAAGGAGCCCAGGGCAAGAAAAGTTTGCTTTAATGTTGTAAGGTGAAAACAGACCTGCTCTGAATGTTTCATAGCTGCATTGCTCAATATGTCTGTGCCTAGGTGGGACTGCCAAATCAAATCACACGTTGCTGGTGAAATACCAACTTGTCTGTCATTGCCTCTCACCTTCGTTACCTTCCTATGTGAACCAGTAGTTGGGATGGGATCCTGTGGCACCAGCCAGTTGTGACCAGACCCTATTTTTGCTTTTCGGCTAAATTGTCTAGGCATTGCTCATGGACTAAAAAACCCTAAGCAGTCAAGATAGCCGCTTATTCCCCAGCCCACGCTTGCCTGCCTGCTTTGCATGGGATTGGTGGAAGGGACCCCACTGCTTCTGTTGTTTCAGTTCCCAGCTCAGGTTCAAAGTTCAGACTCCACCTGCCTGCTGGAAGGGCTGACATGTGACTTCGTGGCCTATTCTGTCAACCCCTTATGAGAGGAAAAAGGACTACTGAGGGCTACAGTGTCTTAAGCCACTTAAAGCATCATCTTGCGACAGCTTGAATGCAAACCAAGATGGCTTATCTTGCATTTGTCCTAAATGTCCATCACTGTATACTATAGCCTGTATTTTTGCACCAGTTTTTTGTGCAAACAGGGTTTGGTATATTTGTTACCATGGGTCAGCTGAGACGTGGTAGCTCACAACACTCTGGGCTGTGCTGGTCCATCTTCTTTACCCAACTACATAATCTCAACTAGGTCTTGCTTTGATCTGAGACTGAGAACTTGCTTCTTGTCTTCCTGGAATTCGAACAGTTCTGCTCTGATGTAAATTCACTGGCTGTCAGCAAGCTGCCCTGGTTTGACATAATGCAAATGACACAAGAGATGGGTCTGAAAGGTAGAAATAGCCTGATGGATGGTGTTCGGCCAGTGCGTCTGCTGCGAGCTGGCTGGCCTCGGCTCAGCCTGTTGCAGCTGCGATAAAAACCCACCGATGCTGATACGCTCACACAGCGTGCTTCATGCATTTCACAATGCTTTGCCAGTTGTAATAGTTCTGGTGACAACTTTGCAAGGACAGCAAAGGAAGTATTTCTCACTGCTTTTTCAGATTAAGCAAGTGAGGGTCAGGAGGTCAGTGGTGCTGTGGGCCACAGGACAGGTTAGAGGAGGAACCGAGAACGTGGGTTTCCCTGTTTTCTTGGGCCTATGCTGCAGCTCCTAAACACGCCGTTCTGAAACCCTGCCAAGGCAGCAGAGAGCGAAAATGTGTCTCAATCCCCTGAGCTAAAACACAAGCCGTTGGCTGACTTCAGAGCAGCGAACTCGGGTCGGAGATTTGAGCTTGCACAGCAGTGGCATGGATAGTGCTGCCAGCCAGCACCTCGTGGCATCAGCAGAGCACCCCGGGTGGCTGCGCCATCAACTGAAAGCTCTCGATGGCATACGCCACAGAAGCTGTGTCACCCATGCTTGGGAAGGTGACCGTGTGGGAGTGTTGAGCAAAATCCTTAAGCCCAGGGGAGTGTAAAATCCTTTCCCTTCCTGTCTGTGCTCTTTATTGTGTGTCTGGAAAGGAGAAGTGAGCTCGTGCTGTCTCCGTTCGCTACCTCCTTAGAAAGGTTAGGGGAGCTGGGATGCAGGGACTCACACGCCCCATTCTGTCGCAACATCCCAACATCAACACCCTCTGATCTATGGTATCTTGAGAGTTTGCAGCTCTTGTGTGGAGATGGAGTATGAATAAGGGCCCCCCAGTGTATTGGGAAGTGGGCCCATGGGTCCCCCGTGTCAAGTGAGTCATAATGTATTAGATCCGAGGACTTCCCCCACGGGTGTTTAGTCTCAACAAACCCAGCTAATTCAGATTTAACTTAGCTCTTAATATGCTACATTGCTGAGTCTTCTAATTAATGCCACATGTTGCAGTCAGCTGTCATACTGAATAAATGTTTACAAAGCTATTAACGTACTGTATTTGTAAACCAGACTAGCTCCTTTTTGGAAATCATGTGGTATGTGTTTTCCTCTCAAAGATGAAAAAAGTTTTTTAGCAATAACGGATACTTTATTTTTGCAGCAACGGCCACTTCCCAAGAATTCATTGCTAACTTTCTTGGGTCGCAGCCACTATCCTGGGAAGGGACACGGGGAAAAGTGCTGTCTTTTAAACAGAGATGCTGAGCCAAGCTGCTCCACCGTCTTGCCACGGTGGGCCAAGGAGCTGGTAAGGACCAGCGAGCCCTGTGTGGGTAGTGATGCCGGAAGGAGGCAGAGTCCATGCGTGGGTCGGCAGCTCTCCTGTCCCTGGCTGCTGCGATCCTGAAGGGTGTGCACGTGAGGACCTGGTGCTCTCCCTCCCCTCCGCTGCCACGTGAGCAGGGATGCCTGGCCAAAACCAAGAAAACAGGGAAGGAGATGTGTCGTCAAGCAGTCTGCGGGCCTTCTGCTCAGGGGCCCTCTTGGGGCTGGGGACCCAGGCTGGCCGCCTCTGTCCCCACATGGCCGGCACTTGCCTGGCACAGGGATGGGGTGGCTGGGGCAGTGGGATCGTGGGGGTGGGAGATCCCGTCTTCTCCCCAGGGCTGCTGCCGAACGGCTTGCTCTGCACAAGTTCACGTTTTCTGTTTTCTTAGAGTTTTTTGTTGTGTATTTAATTCCTTTCTTGGGCTCCAGGGAAACAGCTTTCTTCTGTTGGGATCCATGCACTTCTGTTTCATCTTTAATCTGCTGCAGGAACCATAGGAGATGCCAAAGCACTTTGAAAGCTTAGGGAGAGTGAGGCTGGGGTCTGCGTGCACTACCACCGGCTCCCGAGTCCCTCTAGCCAAGGCATCTGGCTCAGGGATTTAGGTGCATTTATAGTTGAAGTCCATGTGAAGTAAATATCTAACTCTAAGCTGGGGCTCCAAAAAAATACTTAGTGTCACTCTTTGCATCTCTGGTCTCTGAAACAGGGCTAATGGCAGAGCCTCTATCACAGGGGTTGTGAGGGTAACTAGACCAGGGTGGTGTAGGGGAACAGGACAGCTACAATAGATGCAGCCAGTTACAGTAGGGATCCTGCCCCTCAGCACGTGGCTGAAGATGCAGGGCCATGTGGGGAGGTGGCCAGGATAGCTGCTGCGCCCTCAGCCAGTTTCATGTACAGATAGTTTGGGGATGAAGGCTTTCCATCAGCTCAAGGAAGGAGTATGAAATGGGAGCTGGGATTTGGTATCTCCAAGAAGCTGAAATTCCACTAAAAACAGAGTGGGGGAAAGCTTTTCTCTTTTTTTTTTTCCCTTAGATGAGTGGCTATACAACTGAAAAAATGAACAAACCCAGCCAACTCTCTGCCCTTCTTCCTTGCCCTTTGCAAATAAAATCCTTTAGTCTAAAATCAACAAGCAGGCAAGTGGCTGATGCTCCCAATGCCTTGAGAAGAAGGTGAATGTCCCTCAAAGAACCTATTGAGAAAGTTTTAATTCCAGTAATAAGTAAACAAATATAAATTTTTTTTATATGTATGTATAAAAAATATAAAGCCATTTTCTTTGCTTTTAACTAGCTGCAATATAGGCTAACGCACTTTACCTTTTGGAAGAATTAATAGTGAAGTCCATTCAGGTACACTGAAGCAAAGCAGTTAAATGATTTCGCTAGTGGGGCTCAACCTTTTGTCCTCTTGCTACACCGCCTTCAGGTGACTTCCCCAGCACAGGGATTAGCTGCAGACCTGGGCATCTAAGCAGGGCAAATCCAACCTTATTCCAATCACTGTGCCTAGTTAAAAAGCTGAGTGCAATCACAGAAGAATGAGTCTAGAAGAGAAAAAAATATTCCTAGATACTTTATTCAGCCTTCTCTCTGTGTGTACGTCCTACAGCCATGTAATAATACTGAGCTACAGCCTGCGCATGGACTTTGTCTTCCACCTGAAAGGAGACATGGTTCTTTCAGCTAGAAAGCATTTGATGAGTGCTTTATCAGGGACTGATGCTGCATAAGTTAAGAACTGCACCTTGCAGCCTTCCTGTTTTGTTTAGTGTCTATTTATGGCTAAAGCATGGCCAAGGGAGTGGGAGACCTCTGCTTTCCTGGTGCTGGTAGTGGGTGGAAGGTCCTACTGTAACATGACAGCCGTGTGCTCTGTGCAGGTGCGGGCTCGCTTTGTGGTATTGAATGTGCTGTCAGAAATCACCAAATAGTGGGGCTAAATATACATCATTCTAAGAACTGCATTATAGGAAATGGCTTTGCATGAGAGCACACAGGCATCTCTGTGGAGATGGCTTTCATTTTCTCAAATCCCGTTGGATATTATCTCCAGTCCTCGGGGTTTTTCTCCTTGCCTGATGCTTGTTTCCCCCACGCAGCATGATTTCTTTTCCATTCACCCCACGAGATCTCCCTGTCTCCTGCCCTCACCCGCTGCAGCCCAGACATGTGGGCTGTGTCTACAGAGCAGACAGATGGAGTCTGTGGAGTGTGCTGCTGTCATGGTGCCCCGGCCACGTGGGTGGAGGGACGTGCTGGTTACCTCCCTGCCTGCGCACATGGTGGAAAGAAGAAGGCATTTAGGGTGGAAGATGGGGCATCCCCACAGTGGGGGCACATGGGTCAGTCCTGCTTTCCAGTACCGCGGCTGTCAGTCCAGACTTAGCTACTGTGTACTCCAGCTTGTGTGCAGTGAACCAATAACTGAAATATTTTTGATATTACCTCTCCTTAGGAGCAATACCCCTGCCAACGGAGGTAGCACTGTGTGCCCAGATGTTAGCTGTTTTATTTCCCAGCTTGGTGTCCCTCCAGTAGAGGCAGCAAAGGACTGATGGTGGCCTGTCTGGCACAGCCACCTCTCAGAGTCCCACACTTGCAGAGAGAAGGGAAGCAAGGCAAGCTGGATTTTAATTGAGGATAAGGGCTTCAATGCAGGATCCCTTCAGGACCATGTTTTGAGCTGCTACCCTGAGTTGCAAACCTTAAAACATCTTGCCTTCACTTCAGTCATCACTGAAGCCAAGTACACACCTGCTCTTGCCATGGAGCCGCGTCTTCTACATCTTTAATCCCCTTCTTCCCAGCCTGCCTCACCAGTGGGAAGTGTGCTCATAATGTTAAACTTCCCTCATTAGGCAGAACATTCCTCTTTTTAACCTCTTTAACCTGCAGCATTCCCGTTGGGAGGACCCTGTCTCCGTACTTCTCAACTGCTCTTAATTAGATTGGGCATTTCTTGCCTCCACTGTATATTTACAATTTAGGAACAGGAAAAAATACAGCCTGCACTTAAGGGCCTTCTTCCCTTCGTTTGCTTCCCGTGCTTGATATGTTGGACAGCAGGAGGTGGAAATTTTAAAGCCCAGCGGAGCAGAACTTGTCTGGGAGGAGAATCGGAGGCGGTTTAGATCATTCTTTAGGCAGGACTGATTTCATGTCTTGATGGATTTTTACATCAGCTCTCACTTTTTTTATTTCCCTTCTCCTATGTGCGCATGTGTGTGTGCACGCACACACACACCCCCATTGTCTGTCTTTTGCTCTTATTCTGCCATCAGCCTTTTAATAATATTATTGTTGATGTCTTTTCATTCCTGATGCCAAACCTGATTTGGAAATCACAGTAGTGAGGGTTTCATTTTGAGCACTGTAGACGGAAAACTGAAGTCCTAAGTGGCTGGAGCCCTCGGCCAATCTAATTGTTATTGACATTTGTGTCTGATTGTTCATCAAGGGGGATTTGACTTGCAGGCCAAATCATTCTATTACCGGGGTTCCTTTCAGCCTTTTCTCTAACAAAAAACCCACCCCAGTCAGCAGCAGAAGAATCAATGGCAATATCTCTAGATGTCCATCTAGCTGGGCGTGAGAGGGGGAAGTGAAGATGGAGGAGATCATGTACATCCCATTTGAAATGTGCAAGCAAAAGATTGGAGAACCGGCCGTATTGCATTACAGGGGGAAAAAAGGATCTCATTAAAAGACTACAGTTTTCATGGCAAGGTGAAGGAGGCAGAGGAAGGAGGGGCTGGGAGGGCTAATTATATTAAGGTCATTTCACCTGTCAAAACTTTCCCTTTAGTGGTGTCCCTGGTGCCCTGGGATAACATCCAGATTTGTCCTGAATGGCGTCTCTGTTCCTGCTTAGGAGCCTTGACTGGTGGATCGTGAAGTGAGCTGCACGAAAGGAGCCCTGAAGGCACCCTTTTGCCTTCTTTTCACCTCCCGCTCTCCTTTGATTTTGCTTTTTCCCCTCTTGAGTTTCACGGCGGGTAATGACGAAGCCCTGCTGTGTTGCTCACCCAGAGTTGTACTTTCCCCGGGAAGCCACCGAGGCAGCCGAACACCCCAACCTCTGCAGCTCATGTTCAGCCAAGTTCTTGTTTCCATGCGTTTCAAACCCATTTACACCCTGCTGCAATGCCAATTTATCCCCTTGAAAGCTCTCCTCAGTAGCAGAGAGGGATGGAGCGAGGCTGATTTTCCTCGTTAGACTAATGGTGGAAACCAGAACAATGCAGACACAGGGATCAAAATGGAAACAAGGGAAATATTCTGTTTAGTCTTTTAAAAGAGGCAGGTGTGAGGAGGTGGCTGGTAAACCAGAGCGTCCTCATCCCAGTGATGAACCCTAGAATTACCTCCCCTCCTTCAGGGGATTGTGCTGAGTCAATAAGTTGTTTCATTTTCCAGGAGTTGAGGGGAAGGCAAATTTCTACAGTTAATCTTTCTCTCAAGGTAGGTGGAAGCTGTGCAGGTGGCCTTTCTTTGCTAACATTAGCAGGTAGAAGTAATTTGGGGAAGAAGCCGATGGGAGGAACACAATAGGGTTCATTCATGATCATGTGGGTTATACTTGTCGCCACGGAAACGGAGCAGAAATTTCAGAGATCAAAGGCTTCTCCACCAAAAGTTGCTACCTAAATGCGTTGGGTAGAACGAGAGAGAACTGCGGACAAGGAGAAAGTACACCAAATTCGCGTGGCCTTCAGCAACGGGCTCAGTGAGTCAGATTTATCCTGCTGAAGTAGCATCGTTGGAGTTGAGGGATGGATTTGGCTTAACATGCCCTGCCTTTGATAGATGCTTAGGAGTAGCAGTGAGTCACAGACAGTTGTGACATATGGCAGAGTTTGATGAGTTTCCCTTAATTGGGGCATATTTGGATCCTGGAATTGGCTTTTGAGTAGGAAAATAAGCAGAACCACATAGTTGCTTTTTTAAACAACTATTTCACTGGGGAGATGAACAAGAGGTGTTGACCTGTGGATGCAGAGTGGAACTGCTTGATGGAAGTTGCTGTTAAGGTTGAACTGCTGGACATCTGTATTTGGTCTTGTCAGATGTGTTAAATGGCCTTTAGTGTTAAAAAGGATTCTTAGGAGGAAAAAACCCTGCAGTTCGGAGTTCTGAGAGCCAGAGGGAATTGTTCAAGCTGTGAGATGTGTGTAACTATCTGTCAAACCAACCTCTGCTATTCTGGCCTCTTCCTGTAGCTTCTAGCATATGAACAACAACTGCGTTAGCAGCCTGGTTCTTCTTTTTGTTTGACCGTTTGGTGGAGTGCTGCTTTTCTACCCTCCTGTCTACTGAGCCAGCTTAATCCAGCAGGAACATAACTGACCAGACTTGTCTTTGACTTTCTAATTGCATTATATGTTTTTGGTGAAGTCTTTCAGGAGGCAGTTCTCAAGAAGGACCGCTTTCTCCTTTGGAGAGGCAGACAGCAGTGTAGAGGTACCAGATGATGCTTTGGCCCTAAAGAAAGAGGGAAAATACCCAAATGAGGAGTGCTGTACATCCCTGCTCTTGCTAAAATATTCCCTTGAGGCCAGCCCAGGTTGCTAGTACAAAAATCTTGCAGACTTGCAAAAAACATTGGAGATATCTTCCTTCTTCGTAGCATGATTTGCAACTTTGGCCTTGAGGATGATGAATGAATGATTTTAAATGCTATTGCTCTTTTAGAAAAGGGCATGCTACAGTTTTGATCATATGGGGGGCAATGGGAAGCAAAAGTATGTGCTAGGGCTGGCACTTGAGTGTCTGCCAGGTGTTCCTGCCATCCCTGTTAAACCGGGATGGAGACAAGCCTCCTGAGGCAGCGACGTTTCCAGTGCAGTAACCTGAGTCGTTTTAAAGAGTAGAAATCAGAGACAAAGCACAGTATTGTAGGCAGCAAAGGCTGAATAAGAAGACCCTTGGGAGCCCCGCCACTTCTCCCTTTAATCTGATCAGCAAGCAGCATTCTTGTAATTCCCTCCAGGTCACTCTGAATTCCTGCAGTTTCTCAGCCAGGTTGAAGCCTTCCTTTCCAATATTAAATATCTGCAGGCTTAGAGAAAGGAGCGGAGCAGGAGCAATGCAAGACTTAGCTTAGTTTATATCACAAACCAACAGGAAACTGCCACATCCTTCTTGCAACACCTCTAAGGCTCAATAATTTTAAGTTACCTTGCATTGTGCTCTCTGCTTTTAAAATAGTTTGCAAGGTCATTCTGAGAGGATGTTCCTGTTGTGTATTTAGCATAGCAGACCCTGAGTGCAGAGCCCTTATGATATATCTGTTAGCTTTAATTGTTCCTGGCTTAATTCAGGTGAAGCAACAGTTTCTGTTTGTAACTCAGAGACATGGGACTGCTCTCTTTGTTCCAAAGGGATGAGAATTACACAGCCTGAGGCAGCTCGGAAAATCTTGATGTCTCCATTTGGTCAAGGAGGCAGGTCTGACATTGTGACTCCTAATGGCTAATCACAGCCTCCTGTCTGACTGACTGCTCTGGTGGTTGGGTAGAGCTGGATGGTTTGTGAAAGGACGTGTAAATAGAAAAAAGGGACCTTATTTATGCATGAATCCAAGGCATCTATAACTTTAGAGCAATGCACCCTGAAACATTCTGTGTGAGAGCTGGGATATAAATATATCTAAGGATATATTTCCTAGAAGAGCTGAAGGCAAGTCAATACTAGCTGCCAGTCTACATTCTATAGATCATAGCTGCAGTAAAGACACAATGGTACACACTTTAGAGTGACCTGCAGGCTTGTAGTGCTCCCATCCCAGCTGAATCCTGCACCACCACTGCTTTGTTGCCAACTACTCACAGAAGCCAGAGTAATGCTCAGGTGGCTCAATGACCACAGCTACAACTCCACCTTCACCCAAAGCTTTGGTGCCTGTTCAGTGTTGGTGTATTTGAGTGACTTCTCTCTGTGTAAATGAGTCTACCTCTCCCTCACCGAGTAGAGGTATTACTGCCTGCTGTCCATGCCATTGCACATGGAAAGGCAATCTGCTGTGCAGTTTGCTCTGCCTGTGCCCTCACAAGTCTGCCAGAACCCGTATTTGATGAGTGAAGGTCAAGCTACAAAACGTATTTATTCCCTCAGGAAGCAGGCAAAGCTTTTAAAGGCTGGGAAGGTGGATGACAGTATAGGGAAAGGGGATAGGAGACTTTTAAAGCTAATGAAAGCAAGGTTGGCTTGGTTCACATCTCATTTCTATTGCATCTTGGGGATAGAGTAGAGTCCATAGACACAGAATGAGGCAAGAAGATGAATTAAGAGAATTACAGCTGCTTTTCCATCCCTCAGTGGGAAACGAAGAAAATATGGTGTTGCCAGCATTCCTTGTTCCAGCTGCCCCAGGAAGACACTTCCATTGACTTCAGTGGTTGGTAACTTCAGCCTGATGTGAAACAGCAGAACTTCACTGAAGTTTTTAAATTACACTGAAGAGATGAGAATATTTTGAGAAGTGTTACTCTTCTTCTGAGAACTTTATTTAGAAAAAGAACAAATTTTCTTCCAAAATACACAAAAGCAATATTCTTACCATGGAAATGCATAGCCTGAAAACTCAAATGACATTAGGTCACTGGCTTCCTTTTATCAATAACTTTGAAGTCTTGTCCTAGTTTTCTAATTTAGATTATTGTGATAAGAGGTTCTCGGTGAGCCTGGGCAAAAGCCAAGACCCTCTCCCTCTAGTAGGTTGGGAACACAACCACCAGTAGCAGTTCCAGTTTTGAAGACAGGCCAGGTCTTAAAAGTGGCTGCAGGGACTCTGCAGAGACAAACCCCGAGACTTTGGACTGATTGAAATTTCAGCTGCCTCTTGGACTCAAATGCATGAGCCACACATTGGGTTTGGCCTTTAAAAGCTTGGTGCTGTTGTTCTGTTCCTGGGCTCTGCCACGCCGGCCTGGACAGCATGCACAAGACAGATTTCACTGTGGCTTGCAGAGCTCTGTATGCTTGCTCTTTAAATTCCCTCCTGCTGCAGTATGGTCAAGTACCAGTTCCCACCTCGTCTGCTCACAAAGCTTGTAAAAGTCTCAAATAATAAGATGGAGAATTAAATGAACATCTTACAGTTCAACTTATTTTTGAGCAGGTGCCCCTGGGGATGAGCCATCCCTGGGCAGACGCCAACCTGTATCTCATCTGAGTCTGAATGGAATGGATATCTGTGGCCGGGAATGGGAAACCACACGTTTCTGGAGTAGGCAGTGACTGATTTCTACCGGTGCTAGAGTCCAACTCTTCCTACCACCCAAGAGGAGGCAGTCCTGAAGAAGGTGGGTAGGTACGAAGGCTACCACCCCCTAGAAGTCAGTTTCTCCACCGTAGTGTTGGGGGACAATCTGGGACACTAGACAAAAGCTTGAAAAAGCACTTTCCCTGCTCTGAGAGCCAAGCGAGGCTGCCAGCTGAGCACAGTACATCCACAAAGTTTGCCAGGTGTTTCAGCAATAAGGAAAAATTGAATCCTTGCATTCAGGGGAGCGCTCTGGTAGCCTTGGCCACCTCATCTTGCAGGACTGGTCACTACAGGTGTATTGAGCATTCAGGTCTGCTCTGGAGGATGGAGGTGCTGGTTTGTTCATGCTGGTGCTGTGGGTCCGAGAGCAGGAGGGGATTGTCCGAGGGTGCCGGGCTAGCTGGGCACTGCCGCATGCCTGAGTGAGCAATCTCTGTTCTCCTGCTCTCACGTGCTGTGTGTGCAGAGCAGGAGGACCTGAGCCCCAAAAGCTACATTTCATTTAGTAATTAATTAGTGATTCTTGACCCCAGGCAGCTTCAGCCCACTGACAATAACAAGATTGCAGCCTGTGTATAAGCTAGCCTCTGTGCCCTTACCACTCTCATTACATTAGCTGAAATCCTTTGCAACAAAGACACAGGCTACCTGGCAGGGGAGGGATCAAACCTCTTTCTCTTCATGGTTTGGGTCTGTTTCCCTGCAGATTTAGCACTTAGGTGTTCCCCTCCTGCCTGCAGTGGCTCCTTGCCCTGGGCATTGCCCCCAAAGGCCACAGCAGCGCCAAGAGGCAGCTCACCCAAATTTTCCACCCAACCCACTCGCCAGCTGAGACATGAATTATTCGGGAATCCTCCGCTGCCTTCCCACAATGCCCTCTGTAGGCTCTGGAGGAATAGAGCACCAGCCTCCCAGCACAAGGGGGAAGTGGGGCAGGGCTGGGGCTGCAGCGGGGTAAGGCTGCGTGGGATCTGGCAGCGCTGCCTGCAAGCAGGCAATGCGCCGGTGAGGACTCGGCCGTGGCTCCTGGGCCACGCTGGGTGCACCCGAGCAGCAATACCAGCTGTGTTAGCTGCCTGGGGGAGCTCTGCAGCGAGGAGGTAAGCTGGGAGCTGCTGTTAGCGTGTTTTCCGTCTCGGACGGGGGTGCTTTCACGCTCAGAATGTTTTTAATTATTTGTTGGAAGATTTTGAGAGCTCCTAGGGTAATGGAGAGGCCTCAATCAGTGTTTCCTAGCTGAAGGCATCTATGGATGTGCGTTCCCTCACCTTAGTCATAGCTGAACCTTGCGTCAAGAGCGGAGCTTGTGCCAAGTGCCTGGGTGGTTCCTTGGTGACTCTGGTAGTGGGTCTCAGTGGCTGGCAGCTCTGGGCATGTTGGAGTTTGCACCAAGCACTACGGAATTTGCAGTGAAATGGCTGTTTCTCCTAAATTATCACTTATTATTTTGCCTTGCAACAGTGCGGTGCACTTAAACCTCGTTTGTGGGAGTAGCAAAGTAACTCAAAAAAACCGAGAGGCTTTGGCTTGCCAAGGTGAGTTGGTGGCTGTACCTGCATCCCTGTGCTGTTTGTTGTTCCCTGTTACGCTATGCAATCCCTAATGCTTAGGATCCGTTCAGTATCAATACTTGAGTAGGGAACAAGTCTCCACTGCTTCTCTTTTCCTGGAAGAAAATATCAGCAGATGCCCCTGACAAACAAAACTCACGCTTCCAAGTAGAAAAAATCAGGAGGAGCAGATTCCCTTCCCTGCTTGGCCTCAGACTTAGTCTCATTGGGGTGAGCTGTGTAAGGAGCTAGTTTTTAATATTATAATTGCCTCTAGGATTCATAAAATCATAGTTGTGGGGCAGGTGGAAAGAAGGGTCAAAAATGAATGACCTGGGGGTGATAGCTCTGGCTGAGGGCTTCTCAGCTCCAACGCGGCCTGTGGGCTTCAACAGCGCAGGATGCTGCACAATGGCCTGTTGCACAGCATTGCCGCTGCGTAACCCGTGTATCTGCCCACGAGGCTTTGGACTTCAGACCTGACATTTGTCTCTGTCCCTGTGACCTGCAAGCATGTTGCTGGAGACCCTGCATAACATCTCCTGAAAGCGGTGATGCCATCATCTTCCTCACCAGCGCTAGGCAGCTGGGAGAGCGTGGAGGAGTGCCTCATGGTGCAGTCTGGTACAGCGCGAAGGGAGAATACAATAGACTGGAGCCAGATGTTGCCACATCAGTGGGGAAGCAGAGTGGCTGAGAGCTGTTGCCAGGACAAACATAACATTGATGTATCAGTTCAACCCTGTCCCCTGCTCTCTGCAGCTGCCTTCCCACTATCAAACCACCTTCATCCTGCCCATGTCCTCTCTCACCCATTCCTTACATCCTCTGCGAGAGACTGAAGGGGATGCAACAGGACTAATATTTCTCCAAACTTTGTGCTCCCTGCTAATCACTGTAGGGGGCTGTTTCCACTTCTCTTCAGCACCTGTGGATATTATATGGGGAAGAGATGGAGAGGCTCATGGTGTTGGGTGCCTTGGAGTGCACATGGGCAGTGCTGATGGGCTCTGCTTCTCTTTCCTCGCACCCACCCTGCAAATCCTGCCCCGCACAGTGTGGTACTTCATGAAAGCATGTGACATGATGTGATCTGATACTGCGCTATCCTTGGAGAAAAAAAAAAGTACTGATTTCTTTAATTTTAAGCTGTGTAATTAGTAGGGAAAACATATCCTCTTCTAGTGGCTTTTCTTTTATTGTCATGTTTAGGAAGTTTTTTTGCATGTCATAACATTTTGTCTGTTTTTACTGAAATCCTTCCATGAAGGAATGATTGTTTGCACAAACAGACTGACATGTTGATACAGGATGACAACTGCATGGCTAAGACCAAAATAAAATGTAAAGTAAACACATTTGCATAAGTTTATAATATGACCCAGTTCTTACGAAGCGGAGGAAATGGGGAGATGTGAATCTAAGCAGCTTATCTTGCATCTCCCCTTTCTGCTGTGCCCCTCATTCTTAACCTCTGATCCATGAGTGCCATGGGAGAGTTGTCTGGATTTTTCCATTCAGATTTGAAACAACAGGTCCCTCTTGTAGTTCACTTATGTTTTTGTTTCGCTTAGAAGGGAGGGCACGGAGGAGGGAGCATTCCTGGCTTTTCCCTCATGTGAAACTGGTTGGTCTTTCCATCCTTTTTCTTCTCAGTTACACTTTAAAAGGCTTCTGTCAATGTATTTTCCATCACTTTAAAATTGCATTGACATCCTGCTGTTTTGTGTCATAACTATGTAGCATCGCAAAATGCTGATTTGGTACTATCTATTTCTCGATCTGCATGTGGCATGATTTCCTTAAGGATGTTGAGATCGGCGCCTGCATTTTCCAGATGAGGAAACCAGAGCATAGAGCAGTGATTTCCTTCTGGCTGTCCAGCAGCTCTGTGGTAGAGCCAAAAAGCAGGACACAGATCTTTGGTGTTCTGGCTGAGTGCAGGGACGTTTGTTAGTGCTCAGCTGTCTGGAGATAATACAGCTCCCTTGTCTATGTGTGTGACTAGCTGGAAGCAAGAGCTCTTGCCCAGAAGCTCAGGGATGTTTGTCCTAGAGTTTGTGGCATGTACTGTGGCATTATTCAGGTCTACGTTGTTGGTTGGCTTTCACAAAGCAACTCCCAAAAAGCTACCTGATTCCTGAAAATACCTTTTGAAGGGCCTCCTCTGAACTTGGCTGCCCCAGCAGGAGTTGAAAGAGACCTTATAATCAAAACTGCAATGAACTTGCGCTATGCAGTTGGAGAGAAGGAATGAAGGAGGTCTTGTAAAAATAATGTTAAGTAAGTCCTTGTAGCAGAAAGATGCTTAAACCTAACTGTCAGATGGTAAAGATGGACGCCAGTTCCAGACCTTCAAAGGACATTTCTCTGACTTGCACAATTTCTGCCCGCAAGTAGACATCCCTCTGGCCCTTGGGTTTCCTACAGCCAACTGATGGCAGGGGAATTGCTAAACTCAACACAGTGGTGTCATCTGAACCTCAGAAGTCCTTCAGCCCTCTGCAAGGCTGTCCCATCTGATGTCCGTGGCCCTGATCTTTAAAGTTGGTAATAGAGGGGCAGAGTTAACTTTTCTAGAACCTTTGAACATAGCCACTTTCTTTTTGATAAGGAGGAGCCAACTGGTGCCAAATTATCTGACTAACAAAAGCCCTTGTGAGCAATTCTTGCTACAGATGGAACAGAATAATAGTTTTCAAAATTCCTGAAGGGAGCTCAAAGCCCTGGTCTCTTAGGGCATGAGCAATTCATATGCACAGTCATCTAGCGTGTGAATTTCTGGAGGATAGTGTGGTTTAAGTGAATATTTATATCTGAGTTTCCTTTTTCCTATTTTAGGCAGTTTCTAGCTTGGTGTGTTAGCCTCTGTGCCTTGCTTGGATGTTCGTTATTTTACGAGCTGACATTCAGTCCTTGGAGCTGTGAGGTCTCACAGTGACCCTCATGTCACCCTCCTTTGCGGGTCCAGCTCTCCATCCTGCAGGCCTGAAGCAATCCCTACGGCTTGCTCAGCAGCCCAACCTCCCTCTGGAGCTGCAGAGCCGGTAGGGAAAGCAGCTGTTTTCCTGCCGTCCCCTCTGGCTGTGGGTATGTACCAAAGGGAACCGGAGGGTCAGAGCTCAGTTTGTTATACATCTGACCTCGTGGTCATCTGGGGGGATTTCGCTGATGACATTGCAAATAAGTAGAGTGGCACAAGGGTGCTTTGTCAGGGCAACGTCATCCTGGAATAACTTTGTAAAGCGTTATTTAGGGGTTTTTTTCTGTGCGTTACATGTGCTGGTAAGAGTCTAACAAGAAAAATGTGTGTTTATGAGAATCCTAGACACAGTGTCCCCACAGCCAGACCCTTCATGTGTCCTTATTTTGTTGGATTTTGGGTGTGTCTCTCCTTTTATGGGAATTGCGCGTACTACCTTAAAGAGTGTCAAGATATTCAGGATTACAAGCCCTCTTTTTGATTTCTGAAAGGCAGCGATGGGACTGTGATATCCAAACAATTCATGCAGTATGCTTGTCACATACCTAGTGTTGGATCTTCTGAAATTTGGGTAAATAGCATAGAATAACTAGAGAAAAAATATCGGGTTTGGGGGGGAAAGGAGAGCTGGGAAGGGGTTGATTTACATTTGTATGTTGTCATTCTGGGTATTTTTATGTAACGCACATCCACTTTAAGATACTGGTAATGCTTTTTGAGCTCTGCTGTGGTATGCTACAGGTTTTGTGGCTTTTACAGTTTTCTTAGAAAGGCTGGGAGGAGTTTTGGTGTATGTGGGAAAAATATATGGCAGTGATCACTGGAACTGGGTTTGTGAACATGCGAGTCCCAGCTGATGTGTTTCTATGGCCAGGATGCTCAAATAGGAGTGGAACTGAATGTGGCTCGTGATTTTTAACCATGCTCTCCCATGCTCCCCAATGATAGCTTCATCTTAACCAAAATGGGAGACCTAAGTATGTATTTTCAGGTTTTGTAGGTGACTTGGAGTGGAAGGCAAAATGTCGTGGCTAGAGCTGAACTAGCTTATGGAAGCACCAGATTCTCTTCCTGGCCTTGCTACAAGTTTTCTGAGAAACTCTAGACCAGTCACATATTTCCCTCCTCTGCCTTGGTATTGTTATTTGTGAATTGGGAATAATTAGCTGTTTTTTGACTGTTGCATCTGTTCAGACCACAACTAACTGGAACTTGACTTTAAACTATGTGGCCAGATGCAACAGCAAGATGTTAGTCTGAACATTTGGCTGGTCTGATAATTTTCATAGCTAATGTATCAGATAAAACTGAGCGCAAGATGAACGTGTCTTGTTCCCAACTCTAGTCTAAATGGTAGCTGGCAGTCATGTATTTCTGCACCAGTGGAAGTTTTTTTTTTAAGCCAAGGTAATTGTGCTGCTACACATGTGGATGCCACTGATGTTGGACTGGAGATGTTAATAGCTCAAATGTGATGTAGGAATTTAAGAGCAAAAAAAATGAAGGCTTGACTCCCAAATCAGAAGTAGGAGGTGATAAGGATATTATTTGTGTCCTCTGGATATCATCTGATATATATCAGATCATCTGAGTCCCCTGATGAAGGGCGTGGCTAATAAATCCAGCTAATGGAGGCTAGCTGGTTCATGCTGGTAGATGAAAAGATATTAGAGATGTGTGCTGCTTATTTCTTAAAAATCCCTGCTTACTACCCTGTGTCTCACAGGTCAGCTGCACTGGTTTTTCATGTCACTGTGTTGGGGAGGAAGACAGGGCTTGAGCTGTCATCTTCTGTGGGGAATTGCTGGGAAGCATCACCCTGATCGTGCTCGCACTTCAGATCATTTACACAAGCTTTGTAAATCCAGTGTTTTGGGAATATGGTTGTCCTTGCCGGGCTATGCTAGAATAAACCAAGCCTGTTACTTCCATGAAGTGTGGGAGCAATGAGTCACATTACACAGATTGACTTACGTAGAAAACTCCCTTCTAGGTGTCAGAAGAGAATGTGCTTTATGCCTGTAGCCTCTGCGGTTGGGCAACACATGCTGTAAAAATGTTCTGGATGTGTGGCAAACCAGCTAGAGCTGGGAGCTCTCACCAGATCACAGGAACACACAAATCCTACGCAAATGTCCAAAAACTTTTCAGTGGGAAAAGAGGACGTGAAATAAACTTAGACTTCTGGCAGCGTTTGACAGGGCTGTGATTTGTCCATTATAAAGAGCACATTTCTTAGATACACCCTGATGCACGTTTGTCGCGCCGCAGGCTTGGATAGAGTTCCGGCCACTCATGGCAGGACATACGAGATCACGAGCTCCCTTCTTCCCTGTTCCCATCACAGAAACCCTTGAGGAAGGGAATAGCCCAATATTGAAGTTATCTGTAATCTAGTTAGATCAGGATCCCTAAACTGCTGCAAGGGCTGTTGGATAATATATGTATAATTTTTTTTATGGCTTTTTATGAAAAAGGAAGTCAGGCCTGGGCTGGTGAGACTGAAAGAGCAGGGAGTGGATTGGCTGTCAAGGGTCAGCCTCCCAATAGCCCTGTGATCAAAGGCTGCTCTCAGCAGTATGAGTTTATAGGCAGCCAAGACAAACAATGAACAACTTTATCTCCTTTCAGGAAAAAAAAAAAAAAAAAACTTAAGTTCCAGGAAACCATTTCTGAACCAGACAAATTTTGGTTGTTATTCCTTCTCTCTCTCTCCTATAATGCAGCTATTTCTAGATGCAGGATAACAGGGAGACGGCAGAGCAAAGCCCAAACATGGACCAGATTGTACCATGTTCTCAGTTGGTGTAAATTGGCACAGGACCCCGGGAAGTCAAAGCAGCAAGACCAGTTTACTTGTGCTGAGAATCTGGCCTTCACCGGCAGCTGTCACTGGAAGAGTAGCAGGGAAGCTCTGAATTGAATCATGTCCATTTCCCTGAGTTCGATCTCTTCTCTGAAGGTGTTGCCTCATTTGTTTGCAGCTGGAATATTGCCTATTTGGCTGTCCCAGCTGTGGCCTCCAGCGTCAGCTGGTCAGAACACAGCTGGCCAGTTTTAAACTTGCTGGCTTCAGTGTCAACTCACTGAATAAATTGAACAGAGGGGAAAAATATTTTGGGCTCCTGTGTACTTGATTATTTGTTTGGGAGGAGAGGAAGATTTGAGAAGAAAGCCTCTTATTCCTAAAATGGAAAAAGTTGCAAAACTTATAGTTGGGTTTGGATCTGAGGGAGAGGAATCTTCTCAAAATGTGGAGTGTTCTTGATTTAGGATTTCCTGTTGGATACATTTCAGAAAACTATTTAAGTCATAAGTGGCCAGATCCTCAGCTAGAATAAATCTGTAAAGCTCCACTGATATGAATCAATATAGCACATTGACCCCAGCTTAAGATCTTGGGCTGAGGCCTGGTGGTGGATTGCAAAGATCTGTCCTTGTTCATGGGTTCAAGAGCAGGACTAAACCAAAAGGTAAGTGGTAGTCCCGAGGTTAAGAGCAGTGCAGACACCCCCAGTGACTTGGGGGTTGGACTGTTCTTAGAAGATGTAGATGTCTTAACTCGATGTAGTCTGTAAGGTTTGTTTTGGTGTTTACGCTAGATGGGCCTGGTCCAGTGAGTCTGGGGGGAGGCAGGAAGCCCCCCAACTTTTCAACTAGACAGCCTTGAGGATTCCTGTAGGCATCACTGCTCTCTGTACTACATATTTCTACCCTTCTACACACTGAACATGGAAAATATTGTGAGAAAAGCTTTCTGAGCCAGGATTTAGTGCTGAGAATAGAGGCAAAAAGCCCTGGGGGCTCAAGAGAACATATTTCCATAGTCTTTCCCGATGTCCCTACAAAAGAGTAGTGGAGAGCTGGAAGATCATGGCCGGTTCTGGTGATGGGTGCTCCTGAAATGATAACAGGGATTGTTGCCTTGAGGTGTAGGAACAGAGCCATGGGAATGGAGGTGCTGCCAAAATGAAGGATGAAGTACACAGGAGTACTTCACCTTCTCTTCTTCCCATCCACCCCAGTGGTCTCAAATGGATAAATCTAATCTCAAGTTAGAGATTTAGGGATGGAGGGGGAAGAGGAAGGAAAAGCTGGGTTCAGGCCTGCGTGTTGAGGTCAGTGCAGAGTCAATAGCAGGACAGGTCTTCTGATTCTCTGTCCCAGGGTCTTACTACATGAAGTTAATAAAGCTGTGAAAATGCAACCAGCCTAGAGAGGAAAAGCATTCATAAATGGGTTACTGCACTCCAGCAGAAAGGTCTGAGCTGAAGCAGAGAGGCTTGTTGATGGTGTGGGTTTGTTTTGAGTTCCTTTTGATTATTTTTTTTTTCCTCTTACCCTTCCTCCCACCATGGGAAGGAGCAGCTGCTGGAGACCTGCATATGAGAGGATTTGCAGGGCTGGAGCAGGAGTACAGGAGGTCCTAGATCTTCTTTCCCTGGCTGGCATCACTGGTCCAGGAAATGTTCCCAAATCCCTGACCTTCATTTCACACCTGTCAGCAAGGGCTGGGCTGTGTCCACTGCTGCATCTCCCCTTGATGTCTCATTCTCTCTGTTCATGTACTTTCTGTTCCTCTTCTTTCCTCACACCCTTCAGAGTCAACACTGCAGCAGCCTGTGAGTGACAGCAAAAAATGAGCAACTTTATTTTGTTGAACTATATTTACTTACAGGCCTTTGTTTTAAGCTCATAGCATTCAGCTTGCTGCCTGCTGCTCCTGTCTCATAGGAGTCATTGAACTCCAGAAGCACAGGAGCTGACAGTCTGGTACTAATGTGCCTGGCACCTTCAGAAGGTCTAAGAGAATTAGGTACCCACTTCCCCAAGGATTTTAGTGAAGTTCAAATCTCTGGTTCCTAGAAGGTGCCTATGACTCCCCCAGCCAAAATGCACTGTGTTTCTATAACGTGTTTCATTATTTAGATAGTATTTCTGCATAATTACCAGACTCACATGAAGGTCTCAAGGTCCTCTGCAGATGCCGAGGGATGACCTCATCTGTAGCTAATGAAACTCTGGTCACCGATAGACCTGTGACTTGCTTAGAGCACAAAGTACTGGGCAATGTGAGCCAGCTCTGTACCTCCGCCCTGATGAGTTACCCCCATCCTGCTACTGCAGAGAAGCTGGAAATCCAGTTTAACCATCTGCTTGGGAATTCCCCTGTAGCTGGAGGGGATTGAGCATTCTCACACCCCAGCATCCAAGGGTGCGGTTAAGATGAAGGACGCATGCGTGGGATTCATGTACATTGCCTAAGCCAGGCTGACCCCCAAAACTGTCCCTTTGGAATTGGGACAACTGGTCAGGACCCAGTGTGGCACTTTGGACTGCCTGCTATTTTCAGGGGTTGGGCAGTGCATCATTAGCGTCCTGCAAGCTCAGTGACTGAGTTTGATTGTGCTGGGATGTAGCTGAAAGAAGAGTGTCTGATGTGTGGATGTTGGGAGTCTTCCTCATCTCATTGGATTAGAGGACCTGCAGAAGCCCGAGTATTATTTGCTCTGAAAGCAAATGACAGAGCCAGAATGCACTCAAGCAGAGAGGACTTTATGGGGGGGAATAGTCTCAAAAAGGGCAAGAGCTCCCCCTACAAGTAAGGGCCTTCCTAAAAGATCTGTAAGCACCCTCAAACATTTTTTAAACAGCCTGCAGCATAGCACTATTAGTATCTGGTCCTTCGGACTCTTATATTGGAAGTCACGTCATCTTCCACTGGCAAACAACAAGTTGGAAAGCCTCAGCTGTTGAACAACATGTGGCAGCAACACGTGCTTCAAAGTCAGGGAGAAGCCTATAACACTGACTTCCAAACCATAGTCTGGACATCCGTTGGTCTGCAGGTTTGTTTAACAAACAGCATGGGACTGGCACCTATGATTGGATTTTTCATGCATCCTAATTTCTTCACATAAGTAGTTGTTTAAGTCCACTGGGGAAATAATTTGTTGATGGAGGAGCTTTTGGTTCACTGTTGACTGTGAACTTTGGAAGCCCTGATGCTGTGACAGCACAGGTGAACTGGTGGTGCTCTGTAGTCATTGGTGGTACAGTATGAGCTGAGGACATCACCTGGAGAGAGGTGACTTATTCTGTGGTATGGGGTGTGAAGATGGTTCACTCTATTGTCAAAACCTGTAGATTATTATATAAGAGGACTTTGAGAGGCCAATATTAAGGTTATATATTGCAGCGAGGGGTTTTTTTTATTTATTTCTCTGATAAAGCTACAAATGAGAGCAGCAGAACGGAGCTGACTGGATCTCAGTGGGATGTTGCCGTACGGAGAGGGCAGCAGTTGGAGGCTTGCTCTGTGCTGGGTGTGAAGGCTATTCTTACGACCCAGTGGTCAATATATTGGATAAATCTGTATCCCACAATCAAGCCTGGATTGAGTTAGACTTGCCCAATGACCTATTAGTACAATGTGCTGCTTTTTTTTTTCCCTTGCATGCTCGAATTTTTCTCTACCCCAAAAGTTCATTAGTGGTTTTTTTCTTCAGTTCACAGATAGTTGGGAAAATGTGCTGCCTTCATTTTCTGCATGGAAGAAAATATCTGCATCTTCTGCAGTTTTTTTAAGCTTAATTAACAAAGCAAAATTGCTTTCAGATTCTGTTTTTCAACAGTCAAAACATAAACTGTTGGTTTTGCTTTGGGGTTTTTTTTTATGGCTGAATTTTGGGAAAGAAGGGATAGAAGAATGAATGTTACCTGCTTTTCTGTAATGGGTAAAAACATAAACCTTTTCATGAAAATTGACTGACTTGATGGTAATTTTTTTATGGGAAGGAGGGAGGATTAGGGTAAAGAGCAGAAAGAATAGCTCTAGTTAAAACTCATTTTGGCAAGTAAATGCATTATCAGCACACTCAACGAAATTCCACCCTGCCTCTGTTCTTGCTGGATTTATTCAGATGCCGTCAACCTCCCAACTGCAGTTCTTTTACAAATATGTTTTTCATTTTGCATGTTTTGCTGCTTAGGACCTTATCAGTTCCTTGCTTGACGAGAGATGCTTCTGCTTTTTCTACTTAGATGTACTCGCTTTCCACAGTCGAACTTGAGCATTTACCATTATTGTCGGGTTATTTCATTGCAAACGAAATACTTTTCTTCCCTGTCCCCCCCCTCCCCTGCTGTTGAGCTCCACAATGGGGAGTGTGGAGGAAGGAAAATATAGAGCTCATTTATTTTTAAGTAACTGTAACTAATGGCTTGATCAGCTAACGTAGTGGAAAATATGCAAACTGCTTGGAGGAGAGTGGATGTTAAAAATGTAACTTCAACATTATTGAGACATCTTTCAGCTCTAATGACAGACTGAATAACAAACATGTCAGAAACTTTGTTGCTTCTCTAAGCAAAACCGAATAATTGAATTTATTTTCAGTGATGGTTTTGCCTTTTACGTATTCAGCTCCTCATCCATTTTGCTGTAGTTCTTGTCAGATCTCTTTGTATAAACAGATTTTTTTTTTTTTTTCTGAAATGGTAGAGTGAGCAGGGTAACAGGACTTCTTCATACCTCCCTCTCTTTTCTGCCACACACCTTTTTTGGTTTATCATCATAAGATTAATCCTCAAATACTTCTGTTGTGGTTCCAGCACGTGCATATGTTTGTTTTAGTTGCCTGTGCTCCTTGAGCAGATCCTTGGTTGATGTGAACTGGCACCAATTTATTAACTTCTCAGAAATCATGTTACCTTGCATCAGCTGAGGATCTGGTCCCTGTAGTCTGGAGCTGTGAAACATCTTGCCCAGCTCTTTGTATATATTAGGGGCTGCTCATTCTGCCGCAGATGGTGGCCCTGGCCTCATCTCTGCAAGCCTCCTGTGATGCCAACGGCTGCAAATAACGCAGTACAGTCTACAGTTCTACATAGTAGAGTCTACGATCCTTTTTCACAGCTCTCGCAGGAAATTGGGGAATAAAGCCCATTTGTCTATTGGGAGAAACGTTGAGAACAGTGTATATTCTCTTTTAAGGTATCCCGTGTGAGGCAGGTTGATTCAATGAGGTTTGATTTTCATCCTTCCCCGATGGAGGGGCTGGGGAGGACCTTCATGGCACTGTGCCATGCCGTGCCTGTCAGGCCCTGCAGCTCTCTATTCTGAATCGCTCCTTGCCCTTCTTGGCTCAAGGAGCTAAATCTGCATTTCTCCCTCTCTGGAAGGGAAATCGGACCACGGAGCTGGCCTGCAGCTTCCCTCCGTGCTGCAATGGGGACAGGGCAGCTCAGACACATGGTTTTTGCATGTGCGTTTCTTTTTAATTTAATGCAGAGCTGCAGCAAACCATTCCACCCACAGGTGAGATCTTTGGAAAACTAACTGCCCAAAGCTCTGAAGCTTTCAGCCTTCACGCTAACGCACGGGCCCAGCTGGCTTGAGATTAAAGAGTGCAGTCGAAAACCAAAAAGCATTTGAAATTGCACCACTGAGCTGGCAGGAAATTCCAGCTTTTTGTAGATGTCGGAGGCGTTGGAACAGTGAGGAACCAGAAGGTAATATTCAGAGGTGAATCGCATCATCAGCGTTTCAGCGGGGAGGATCGCCCCACCCTGAGTACAGCCTTGGATACAGCTTGTGCATGGGGGGAACCGTCCCCATCCTTCCCAAATCTGGGGAGGGGGGAAGAGGAGGGAAGAGCATCTTGGCTTGCAGCCTGGCTCATGCTTCAGTTATCTTTATCTGCAGAAGAGGCCTCTTATGCTTGGTGTGAATCCCAGCACGGTGCTCGGCACTTGCTTTGTGGATGGAGCTTCCAGCCCTGTCAACTTCAGCAAGCCCCAGGCATGCCAGAGATCTCCAGGGCAGATTGGACATTTTTATTGTGCCCAAGATAAACGCTCCCTTTGCTTCTTGGATTGAATTGCTCATAGTCTTGGAAGATAACTCACAGATTAGCGGGCTTTTTAACTGCTCTGAAAGGAGTCAGTGTTTTGTGTGGATTGATCACAGAGAAGATTCGCCTGGAAGGAACAAGAAGGATAGGAAACCAAGAGGACTGTGTGGTTTTCTGGACCTTTATACTTTATTAGTGCAGATGTGTGTGGGCCTGAAATGAGACCATTGGTGAACATCGATTCTGAAATCATATTGAAAATCAGTGTGACTACTCATTCCCTTTCTCTCCTAAATGAGCTGCCAAAGATTATCACTCCAGCAACAATGCTTAGAGGCATCTGAAGAACTTGAGGCCTCCTGTGAAGCCATTGGCACCAATGGGAGACTTTTGCTTCCTCTTCTCTCGTCCCCTTTCCTCCCCCCCACTGAGAGTGGCAGATCTCGGATCAAGTCCTGCCAACACGAGCGGTGGAGAACAGAATCTGCATTGACGACAGATGGAACGAATGTTATGGATGCATCCCAGGCCCTGAGCTGTTGCGCCACATAAATCAGTAGCAAAACTTTGCCAACTCAGAATGCTTTGCAGGACTAGACTTTCAGCCAGCTTAATGTCTGGCTTTGCAACCCCAAAATTGTATGGTCAAAAAAAAATAGTGAATGTGCATGCCCTTGCATGAACTTCCAGCCAGCAGAGCTGGTTTTGGTCCAGCTCATGGAGATGAATGCGTCTCAGTGATAAGCCACTTCTAAAAGATAATTTATTGTTCGAAAACCTGTCGTTGCACTGTACCAACAGGCTGTGGACGCTGCAGATGAAGTGTGAGGTTCCAGGCTGCAGATGCTATCAGAGCTGCGTGGGTGGCTGGATGCGTGCGATGTGGCCAACCCCTGCCGGTCAAATGCGATTAGATACCGAATAATCAGGGGACCGAAAATATTTCATCTTGCTCTCTTTGCTTGTGTGCCGGTTGCTGGACCGCTCCTTCGCAGAGAAAAGCTTAAACCACACAAACATCATGTGTGAAAACTCGCTCCCATCATGAAAGCTGCTTCCCATACACTGCATAAATCCCAAGTGCTTGGGATTTAAGACAAAAAAAGGCAAATAAAAAGATTTGTTGTTAAAATCACGACTTGGCAGCCCCATATATGTGCATGGGGGGGGAAGTGCCTGCAACCTTTTTAGAGGCATACTTGCCCGTTGGAAAATGAACTTCCATTAAAGTAAAAAGGCTTCACCTTTCTCGGTGGGTTTTTGGCAGCGGCGCAGAGAAAGGAAAGGCTAAACCGATCCCTTCAGCTTTCTCACTCCGTTTCAGCAATGACAAAATGAAATATTTTAATGCAGCACTTTATATCTCCAACAGCTGTGGTAGCCTCATGTTTACAGAAGACATCCTGTTGTTCAAGGGAGACACTTCTGCCTTTGAATTATTTCCCCACACACACAACTGCTGTTTTATGCAATTTCCACTCCAAGAGGCTGTGACAACAGTGAATCTCTGCAAAATCTGGGGTTTGTAATGGTGGGTTCTCCACTAAAAAGCAGCTCTAGCTTGTGGAAAAGCTGCCCCAGCACTGGCACGGGGCTGGGCATCGCTTGGAAGGGGAGGTAAAAAAACCCCGATGGACGTGGAAACTCTTGCTGCGGTGCTCAGGCCAGCACGTGAGTGTATCCTTCTGGTATTAGCATCCCAGCCCTTGCGCCTGCTGCAAAGCAGGATGACTCATAAGGAAATGCCACCCCAGGGAACAAATTGGTCATTGTTTGAAAGAGCTGATGGCTCTTGGACAAGCAGTGGGATAACTATGAAAGCGTCTGCAGGGAGGGAGGCTGCGTCCAGCTCGCTGTATGCACGGCAGTGCTGCGCAAACATGCGAGCGAGGCCGGGCATGCTTTGCTGCCTTACCAGGAGAAGAGTGATTTGCCTATGGTTTTGGTTCCTTGATCTTTCTAAATAAACAGTTTATTTGTACTGAGAAAGCCAAAAAAAAAAAAAATTTGCAGCCGTTGCTGTGCAGCAAAGCTTTTTTGGGGGAAGCAGGGGCATGGTAGGGACCTCCACCTGCTGGCAGCCCCTTGGGGGCTCTGCAAGGGCTGTCAGAGCATTCTTCCTCTGAGCAGGGTGATGGAAATAATAGCTCCAAGCCTTAAATAGCTTTTTCGGCTTTGGATCTCCAAGCCTGCTGCATGTTGGGATTTTCCTCAGCCTTGTGGGGGTTTATGGCTTTGTTTAGCTGTTGCTTTGCCTCTGGATCTGGAAAGGCTCACAGGGACTCGGTAGGAGGCTCAGGATCACCAGGCAAATTAGCGGCAGAGCCAGAATTAGTAGCTCACAGCCCGGCTACCATGTGCCATGGAGGAGCTGGAGAAGGGTAAATTTTGATGTTTTCATACTGTTTTGCTTGGCAAGGGGTTTAAGACCCAAGGGTAAAGCCTGGTTTCCATCAATGGGGTCTTCAGTGGGAAATTAGGTGAAGATCCCAGGTCTTTCTACAGTGAGACACCAAATGGGTAACCCTGTGAACACCCTGCCTCTGGCCCCCGACATCTGTTTGCTGCATGTTCCCGCACATGAGATCATGGGAGCTGTGACCTCAGAGGCCCATGATGCAAGGAGCATCTCTGCAGATGCTGGGGCTGATGCTCACGTGCATTCAACTGGGTTTGGTGGAATAAAGGACAAGGTGAGTCACACCTGCTGATGGATATCTCGCACCTCTAGCTGCCGGTTTAAGGGGAAATGTGTCACCATCCTCCTGTCTCCCTGCAAAAGGCCTTAGATGGAAGAAACGGAGAGATCTTATAAGATCTCTATCAGTGCACTTTCTTTCAAGTGACAGCCGTGTCTTTAATCCGGCAAAATCTTTCTGTTTCTATTGATGCCCTACAATAAAAACAAAAGTAAAAAGAGAGAAGAATTAAGAATGGGGAGACTTGGTTTTAAAAGGCTTATAAAAATACATATAAAGCGAGAGACGAAGAGAACAAAGGGGTAATAGAAGCCGACAGACAGTTCTCATGCCATTAAAACTGCATCTAAAAAAAAAAACAACTCTCAAAAAAAAATGTTAATCGGTGTATGGGGGGGAAGTGTTTTTATTGTGAACATGTGCAAATGGAGGCTTCAGTCATATAAAACCCATGCCCACAATAAGTATATTTGTGTAGCAATTAATGTGAGATCACAGGCTCAGCTTTTGCCAAATAGTCGTGTCAGCATGGGGTATATTATGTGTGTCAAGAATTCAGTTTGCAAATGTGGAAGACATTGGGCTAGTCATAATTAAATGTTTTGTCATCGCAGGGCAAAGCCGCGTGTGCTTCAGCTGAGCTGAGAACTGCACCTCAAACGCCATCTCCCAGAGTTTGCTTTTTTGGCAGCTCTTTAAGGAAACTTTATGCAGAAGGAATTTCAAGACACTTGTAGTTAGATCTCAGTCCCCCCTTTTCATCCTCCCCCCTGAAATGCAGAGAGCAATTTTTATTTTCTCTCTCAAGTAAAGGAAACCTAGTTTAAATCTCTCTTTATTGTAGCAGGGCTTATCTCCCTGGTTTGCTGCATCGATACATCATTTCCATTAGGTTTCTGTTAAGGTTTCTAGTAACACTTCTGTGAATCCAATACTTTCTGGGAAGTTTATTACAGCAGCTGCTAAAGGGAAAGCAGAGGTGTCCAAATAGTGCAGGAACACGCATTTACTACACTTACAACTCCAACAGATTTAGTTACAAGAACTGCTGCAGTTTTTCTTTTTTTTTTCTTCCCCCCTCCTTTTTTTTTGCTTTCCTACTCCTTGTGGTCTTATTAAGACTCAGCAAAGGCTGTGGTCCCTGGTACTGTGTCTCTGAATTAATTTTAAGTAAAGCAGAGGCTGGAGTGGAGTGTGGGAAGGTTCTTGGCATGGATGGACTTGGCTGAAGTTTGCAGAAAAGACACATTTAAGGGAGGGGGGGAAGAGGAGTGCATGTGTGTATATGGGGCAATATCTTTTATATACTCTCTCCGCACAAAAAGCTATCTACAGACCTATCGGGCTTTCATCACCCCAGTCTGATCCAAGGGTGTTCAAAAAGTGAAACACATCATAAATCTGGAAGGCTGGCTGGAACTTGGAAAGTTTTTAAAGGCGATGGGGGGTGGGAGCATCCCGGCAGGGATGGGCTGGTCAGCACAGCCTGCGGCGGGGGAAACACCTTTCCACGGCTTCGGGCATCTCAGTACAGTTTTTATCTTCATGCTAAGTGGATATCCCAATTATTCCTCCCCGCCTCCTTCCAGGGAGATGGGAACAGATGTGCCCCGCTGTAGCAATGCTGACCGGTTGAGAAAGAAGCTTGGAGAGTTTATGGTGTTTTGGGGTTATTTTTTTGTTTTCTGGTTGTTTTTTTTTTTTAATTCCTTGATGGTTTTCTTAGTGGTGTTGTGAGTATCGCTTTGGAATGAAGAATGCATTAGTCAGTCTTTATTCCACCTTGACCAATGCTGCTCCTTCAAGTGGTTTTCCACTTGATAAGAATTGGGAGAACAGCATAAAAGATGAATGGCAGAGGGTGTTGGCATTTCTTCCCCACCCTCAGTACCTTTTTCTGCATGAAGTTAAGCGTAGTGAGTTAGTTAGATGGGCAGCACTGGATTTCAGTGCCTTTCTCCATCTCCGCTGGAAGTGTGCTCCTCAATCATCTTGGTGAAATCAGAAGTGAGGTCATTGCTGCTGCTCCACAACTGCCGTCATTCCTCCTGTTTGCAGATCCCATGTGATGGACTGGTATGGACAGCTGGCCCATACCAAAGTTTATTTCAGGACTTTTACCTGCCATTTTCAGGCCTTATTCTTTTCATATATGATAGAAATGTGTGTTAGTGATGGGGAAACATTTTACTTTAAATTAGCAAAATACCCATGTTTCCATTATTGCCTTTTATTGGCTTTATCCACAACTCTTCAGGAAGGACCACAAGTAAAACTTATCACCCGTATTAACTTTGGGAGATGGTGTTTCTTAAAGACACCTGGTAATTTATTACAGCCAAAGTCTTAGCAAGGCACTAAATGAGAAGAGTTCTCACCTGCTAAGCAGTATTTTATAAGAGCTGGGTAGTGTGCGATTACACAGCGAGCCGAGCTCACGGAGGGTTTGGTCTGTCTGTTTGTCTTGTTGGTATTGCAGCGGGATGTAAATTTTTTTATTATTATTAAAAAAAAAAATCCCCCTCTCTGCAAATGATTCATCAAACACCTAGTCCTCGTTGCATGTAACATCTTGTTGATCCTGGAAGCGCTGGCTGCCGAGTGCTTGCACCGCAGGGAAGGTGCTGGGTTCAATGGGAGCCGGGGCGCTCGCGAGAGGAGCCTTTACTCAGTCTCTGCTTGCCTCCGATGGCTGCGTCGCAGAGAAGCTGTCTGGAGGGGTAGAGGCCAAGGGGGTTGGTCTCAACTTGTTTCGAAGAGGCGAAACCCTCATTTCCTCCAAATCTCGCCAATGACTCCTGTTTTTTCCATGTTCCATGCAAAAGCAGCGCAAACTTTGTCCCTGCTTGGGAAGTCTACTGAAAGAGAAGAAACCAGAGTAAACCAGCCCATCCTCTTTCCAAGAGGGAGGCAAATGATTTGCAATGAGCAATCTGGCCACCTAATCCTGTTAGAGCTTCTCCTGGAAAGCAAAATCTCAATGAATAATTTTGCAGACATCTCAAATATTAACAATGAGGGCGGAGGGAGGAGGGGATAGAGTGGCAGCAGTGATTTTGACTGTCTTGTACTACTCGATGTGTTGCCAGAGAGAGCAGGGGTGCCTTTCCCATCCCCACTGCAGGGGCTTGCAAGTTCTTCTGCGTGCTTTTTGCACCTTTCATCGTACATTCAAAATGGCCTCTCTGGATCAAAAGGCTGAGGGCGGTGATAGTGCTGCAGGTGCGCAGCATCCAAAAAAGCAAACCTCCTGGGTGGGGGATACACATCATGGCTCTGAGACTCACCCGGGCTTAAGAGGGCACTAAGCATCTGTGCAGGAGGCCTTCATGTTCCTGCTTCTCCACAGACAGCGACCCCACAAATTCACAAACCCTGTTGACACCAAACGAGCTTTTGGAGCTGGAGTCATTTCCAATGCGTCAGCTGGGGCCATCATGCAGTACCTGGGGCTGCGCTTGGGGGTTGAAATGGGGTAATTGCATCCTGGCAGCCAAAGCGGTAGTATCTGCAGACCCACATGGTCTTCACCCTCCATGTACCACCTGGGGCAGAAAAATCCCCTCCACCCCGAGAAGAGGGATTTGGGGCTGCACTTGGTTTCTCCAGATTGATGGAGTGACTGTATTTGTAATGGGGAGAGGTTATCTGGGTCTCTTCTCCAAAGACAGATGAAGGGTCTGAGCTAAATGAGAGATGGGCACTGGCTTTTGCAGTCAGAGAGGTTATTGTGGTGGTTTAATCTGCCCTTCCCTGAAGTAACACTGCTCTTTTCCCTTATGCTGGTAGCGCTGCGGGGCGGGGGCTGCTTTCCATGCCCTCAAAGTCGCTTTGGACCAGTGGGGCTGCCTGGAGCAGCCCAGCAAAAAACATCGCCTTTTCCTTCACTCCCTACCGAGACAAAGCTCCCACTGTCTAATGGCAGCTGAGCTGGGAGCCAGGCTGCATCCTTGCCACTGAATCTTGGCCCCGTGAATTACGGCTCAGTAACACCTGGGCAGACCTTTCTGCCAGCAACCCTGAGTGGGCGCTTCCTGCAAGTAAGAGGATGTTCCCCCCTGCCCTTCCCCTTGCTCGTCGTTACCCTGTCCCTGCAGAAGCGCTGGCTCTCTGCTTCCAGGTTGAACTCTTGAACCTTTCTCCTCCAGCCCAGGCCAGGTCATTATTTTTGACACTCTTTGCCCGACTTGTTGCACAGCTGAAAAAGAGATAGCCGGCTCCGTGCTCGCCTGGCGATGGCTCTAGCAGAGCTGGCTTCTCCCCGGCGCACGCCGCTCCCTGCCAGCCGCTGGCAGCCATTCAGGTGAGCTCAGGGCAGCGCGAGCCTTGTGACAGTGCGATGGACAAGTGCCATCGGTGGAGGAAGCAGCCTGCCATCTGGTCTAGCTACTTGAATGACTTAGTGAGTGTATTTTTCTTGATCCAGATCCCGCATTAATTGTTTCCCAGAATATTTTGCTACACGAATGTCACGCTTCCGTCTGCTTGGCTTGCCCTGAGTTGAGCAGAGGTATTTATGAGTGGTTTTTTGCACATATTTTTCACCTTTTTGAAATGCTTGGCACTGTGCTGGATACTGGAACAAATCCTTCCTGTTGAAAATACAGAACTAAGTTAGTCTGGTTGGGTCGGAGGGAAAAGCTCTGGTTTACTTAGTCGGCTCTGACTTAGCAATGCTAAGAGCTATGTAGAGCCCTGTGCTCCTGCAGAGGTGGAGGCGGCTGGTGCAGAGGTCTGTTCTCCTTGCCCATGCTGCTGTAATTCAGGAGTAACCACATGAAGTTAGAAAAAACCACATCCTACCCAAAAACAGCATCAGGGAAGCCTGACCTCCCCAGGGCCAGCTGCGGAGTCGGGTCCGAGATGCCAGGGCTTGGTGGGAGTGCTGGGCTTGGGCTGCAGCAGGGCTGCTGGGCTCTTCCCCCCCCCAGCACACACAGGCTTCCTTTGCTTTTCCCCATGCACGAGACTTATTGCAGCATTTTAATTCCTCTATGACAGTCTCTGAACCAGGTTCAGACACACGATCAAGTTACCGGGGCTCAGCTGCTGTGCATTAACCAGCCACGGGGGTATTCCTGGCCTATGACAGATACAAGGTAAAACCTGTTAGTTTAAACATCTTTCACAGAGGTTTAAGCAAACCATCGTTTGCCCCGTGTACGCATGCATGCAATTAGCAGGGCTCGGCAGTAGCTTGGTTTGAACCCCTGGATGGGTTAACGAACCCTGAGCTGTACAAGCACCGATGCTGCTGCTCGCTTTGGTTTGGTCCAGGATGCTTTCAGAGAAGCATCCCAAATTTATTTGAAAGAAGCAGAAACATGCTAGCCTTGAACGTGAAGAAAGAGCTTTTGTTAAGGAGTTTGCACAGTTAAACCAAGTAGACTTCAAACCCTGTCGCTGGTGGGACTTTCTGGCATGGACTGACCCTGAGCCCCATCTAAAGCAATGGAGCAATCACACAGATTCTGTACTAGCACACCTCAGCCCATTTGAAAGCATGCCTCAGATAAACCTGGGTAGTCCTGAGCAGAAAAATCCCTATGTATCCTGTTTCCCAAAGTAAACAGTGAGGGTAGGAGGGAGAGGAGTGTTAATTTTATTGGATTTGTATACCGTGTCCACATGCTGGCATCCCTCTTGAGGCTGGCGGGGAGGAGCCAGGCTGGTGGCTGTAATCGGAGTGATGGTACGTGGACAAGACCAGCATGTCCACGCCAGCTTGTGTCCACTGGTGGCATCCCCATGCCACAGCCCAGCATTCAGCACTGCTGTGTCCTCGCTCTTACCGGGCCAGGAGTAGCTGGATAAAAGTTAGCTCTGATATATCCGTGGGAGAGGGAGAGAAAAAGAGCCATAGCAGAAAATTTAGTGCAAAGGATTGCGGATGTGGGATGTGGCTGACGGCGAGGGAGCAGGCAATGTCCCCTTGCTGTGGCGTGGATGAAGGCGCTTCCAGGGTTATCTTTGATTGCCAATCTCTGTAGAGAGGCTGCTGATGAGGGTTAGGCAGAGCCAGTGCTGGGGGCCAGTCAGCTGGGCTGTGTTGTGTGCTGGCCCCTCAATCTGCCTGGGCAATCCAGTTCTGCCCGAGACAGCGTGGTGGGATGTACTGGGGGATAGGCCGGCAGCCGTCCCTTTCAACGCCCCCTTATCACCTTGAACCGGGGTCAGTGGGCTGTTGTGGTGCCTTTTGGGCAAGATGCAAGACCAAGGCTGCAAGTGTTCCCAATCAGGAAGGATTCCATGGCACATGTCCCAACAGAGCAATATCAGCCTTCACAGCTTGGCCAAACTCCAGTCGCAATAACGCGACACATGGCTTATTTAACCCTTCCTGCCTCCCTCACCCTCTCATGCCATTTCCACCAGCCGTGTAAGCAACAGCAGCTCTTTGCAGTGGTATTTATTCGTCTGCGTGTCATGGCACTGCCAGGCAGTTGCAATAAATAGACGAGCAAAAGCTTTTCACGTGGGAGTGCAGCTGGGCGCTGTCATGGATGGCCCAGCTGAATGTGTAGAAGTCTTACAGCCATTCCTCCTAGGCCAGCGGATTCGTGCCCCCTCAGAGGGAGTGGGTTTCAGACCCAAGCAAGCTCTTCTCTCAGCTCCAGCAGGAATTAGGAGGTTGATGGTGAGCATCAGGCTGTAAATCTTATTCGAAAATGAAAGCATCTCTGAGGATCCTATGGTTCCCCCTGGAGAGGTGTCCCCTCTTTTGCACCTTGAAGCAGAAGGATGCTATGTCAGCGGTGGGAACATAGCATAGAGCACTGGGTGTAAGTGGAAATTTTAAGGCTCAAGAATTAGTCGAGAAATAGGAAAAACAGTTCCCGAGACCTATGAGGTATTTGTAATTTAACAGCTCCTCTCTGGTGGAAAGTTTCTGAGTTGTCTGTCAGGCAGAGCCCCAAACTGCCTGTATTCCCAGCACATCGAGGGCCTGACTCTGCCCGGGTGGTGGGACAACTGCGTTCAGGCCCTGTTGCAACTCTTCAGCTAAACAGAAGCTTAACTGTGTCCTACCACGGGCCAAGAGCTTTAGATCTGGCATAGTGAAACATGATTTGAAGATGATTAAGCATCTGCCTACGCTGTCTATTATTGGAACTGCATTGTAGCTGAGGCTGGGGAACCATTTTCTGAGCGGCCTTCCCGGCTTCCTGAAATCGATGATGAAAGTAAGCAAAACAACATGTTTACATTCCTCTGTGCTGAAAGCTGAGCAGGTTTTCAGGTACCACCTCATAATTTATCTTTTTCTTTCTTTTTCCGTATCCCCCAAAGTACTGAAGAAACCCTGAGGCAATCCTTTTGACTCTAATTCAGGGGCACTTCCTTAGGTTTTGCAGAATTTTGTGGCTGGTTGCAAACAAACAAACAACAACAACAAAACTTTCTTGCAAAAATATGTGTAATTTTTGGCAGGAATACCTGCTTATTCCCATGACTTTGGGGAGTGGTGGCTTTGTTTCTTCTCACTCCATTAATATACTTTTTTATGAATTGTACAGAAAGATAAATACCAATTTATACTAAAGAGAAAATTCTGGTTTGGTGTTTGGCAGTGAAGTACCCTAGCTAAAATCCTTAATTTTCTTCAGAATTGGCAGGCTTCAGCTATAAGCCTTCAAACCAGAGACTGAACTCAGACCAGGAGCTATTTTCTACTTCAGGGAAAGCAAAGTTAAATCTAAGTACGGGGATAAAACTTTGCAGGCTTGGGATTTACAGTTGTCGGGACTTCATTGCTTAAGAACATTTCTGCAGTGGGTTCATGAGCACTTCTTCCTCTTATCCTTTTATCATTTGTATCTGCATCATCATAATATTTTTTTGAGCTCTGCTGCTGTAGCTGATTTCCTCCACCCATATGGAACCTGGGCTTTGTCTGGTAGAATAAGCTGCAGCAAAGGTCTCTTTAGACCTCTTGTTCTCCAGTAATTGCCCATAATATTAGCAAATGAAGAAGTGCCGTACAGCATCATGCAGACTAACCCTTGTCTCTCACTAGCTGACATAAATCAGAAATAAGAAGCTCGTCTAAAGTCAGAAAAAAAGCCACAACAGGACATTTTTGTAAATGGAAATGGCTGCAAGTCCCATGTGGATGTCCTGGTAGAGGTCCCCTGCCCCAGGAGGAGGTACACCCAGTCACCCCCATGCTGGGTGTTCCCCGTGGGGATGTGAATTTGTTATTTTGCTTCTTCTGAGTCCTAACAGCATAACGCTTTGCAGAGCAGCTGAGCAGGGCTGCAACATCCAGCCGACAGAAATGCCGTGACCTCCAGAGTAAATCAGAATTTCACCTTTAATTTTAAAGGGGGGGGAAAGCTGGTTTGCACAAGCAAATTTGGGGGTGATCTCGAAGCCACCCTCTGATGCCTGTGCCCCAGTGTATTTAGTGATATTCCCCTGTGAGTGATACTAGAAATACAGATGCTGGATTTGCCTTTCATGTTTTCTTGGTAAATATCTGAATAAATATTTATCAGTAAACAGAGCAGATTTGTTTCTAAAATGGAGTTGGCTGCGTTTGTGCATAGTTCTTGGAGAGGGGTTTTTAGGAGCAGTGGAGAAATGCTTGGTCCCAGGGACTGATCTCTGTAGAGAGAGGAAAAACAACAGAATTGTTTTTTCGTCATAAAATGCTATTTTGATGGAACCAGTTTTTTTCCTCACAAAATATCACTGCTGATGGTAAAAATTTGTGTAATAAAAAAAAAAAAAATGCCAACACCAAAAAAAAAACTAACAGGATAGGGAGTTTCTTTGCAAAATATCTTATTTGGATATTTTCAGACTGATAAAGCTATTTTTTATTTCATTTTTTAACTCATTTGGGAGGTAATCTATAGAGAAGTAATTGAACAAGAGGCTTCCAAACCGAATGAAAGAGCTTGTCCTTACTGAAGTGAAACATTTTGTTGAACTTGAAAGTATTTGTGCACTTGGAAAGCAGATGGTTGGGGGGTGGGGGGGTGTGTTTTGGTGCTCCACGAAATATTTTTAAGATTTATGAGACCCAATGGTGACTTGGAAGACAGAAAGCGCCTTCTTCGAAGCAGCTGCAGCCATTCATGTCAGTGTACTGTGTGGGCACGGAAGAGTTATTAAAACAGTAAATAAATGGCAGGTTTTGGTGGGAGGGGAGCATGTGACAGTGCATCCCGCACCCAGTGGAAGAGGGATTAAACACAGAGCAGCGGGCAGTGGGGAAGGTGATGGGGTTAACTCATTTCGATCATCTGCATTATGCTGTTTGGAGAAAGATGCCCCAACTCCTTGATCCCGTTTTAGCCTCCTTGAGTTGAGTATCATCCTGACCAGTGCAAAGCCAGTTTGCTGCTGGTGGGCAGCAGGACTATTCATTCAGCCCCGGCAAGCTGGGCTGCTGCCTATGCTCCCTGGGTTTGGAGGTTCTCCCAAGTAGCCCTTATCCTCTTAAAATATCTGTGCTTCCCTGGGAATACAGAGCAAAGGAGGAAAACTTCAGGCCCCCCACCTCTCGCACATGTATCATGTCACCTGTGTTCTCTTACCCTTTGGGGAAAGCTCCCCTTCAAATGGGATGCCCACAACTGCCCTTATCAGTCAAAGGATGAATATCCCTTGTCCCCCTTCCCGGGAGCAGGTATTAGGGCTGGGAGTGCCTTTGCTGGAGCCTGGCTGGAAAGCAATACACCCTCGACTCACAGTTTGAGGGAGGGGAGGGCACCAGCGAAGTGCAGGGCACAGTGTTTGTGGTGCATGATACTCTGTCCAAGGAACATGGCAGGATTGAGCCCTATTGAATGATTAAAATGAAGTGAGCGATGAATCTGGAAGAGGAGGTAGCTCCCGCTTTCCGAACTTTTGGGGCCATGTTGACCCTTCTGCAGGCAGAGCTGGAGAAGTGTGGCAGGTAGAAGTGTGAGCAAGGAGGATGGTGGAAATATCTGCTTTTACAGGAGCATTTATCTTGGAGCGCTTGCATGCATGGCTGCCACTTCAAAGACACATTTATCTCTGCACAGATTTATATGTTCAAACCACAGGGGCTGAATGGGTAAATACTGAGAGCCAGGGGCTGGCTCGTGTCTGTGTGTTTAAGTCAAAGAGTTTTCCACCTCCTTAAGTAAAATGTTGGGCTGAAAATTTTGAAGAAATCCAACATTTCCATTTCTTTTAGCACTTCAGGGAACGACAAAGAGAAAAAGATGTGGGGGAGAGGCACAGCTCTGGGCTGAGCCTTGAAATTAGTTGCCTTGAAATTTGGTGCCTTGAAATTAGCACAGGAATAGGAGGAGACTTGCATCCAAATGGTTTTATGTGATGACAGGGACATGGTACTGTCCCTTCTTTCTGTCCCTGATGGAGTCCCTGGGGAGCGGTAGGTCCCTGGGGTGCGTGGCAGGGCTTCAGTGGGGCAAGTGAGCACTGTTGCTGCTGTCTGGTAGATATTGAGAACCAGTGGAAAATGTGTGACCCAGGGTTCACGTCACTGCTGATGATGATCAGAAGGAACTTCTCTGACCCTGGGAGACCGGGCTTTCGCGCAGAGCCTATCCAACACAAACAGAAGAATTCAAAGCTACTGGATTAGGAGCTGGTGTGGCTTCCATTAACCCAGGGGTTTTGCTGAGTTGACTCCTGGAAGAGCTGTGCATCAACCATAATGAATCAGAAGGGAAGCCCATACATCAGACAAGCCCGATGACCTCTGTAGTTAGATTGCGTTACTGACAATCAGTGTGTTGGGGAAGGGGGGAACTGCAGACAAAACCAGGTTGGCCTCGTATTTATTAATTTCTTTAAAGTCTTGATGTGCTTTCAGGTCCAAACTTGTTAATTTTCCCTAGTTCGTCTCTCCCAGTGTATAAATATGTTTTCGTCAGCAGTGATGGCTGGGGGCTGAGCGTCTTCAAGTATTAAAAGAAGAAAAGTAGCCAGGGAAGAAACACTGCCTTGTAGGCAGTGAAGATTTTACTGCGTTACAACCAAAAAAATGCTGAGCCCTTCCAGGGAATTCGCCTGCTCTTTGTTTTCTCTTTGCATGCTGCAAATATATAAAAATATTGATACATTCCTTGAACATCCATCTAAGCCTGGAAATGCATTAGGGAACCCAAAAGCAATCCACGTATGTGTGCGTGTGTGTAAATAGATATTGTTATGCTGAGACTGAGAGGCAGAATCTTTCCTCAGTGGAACCAGATTAGTTTCATACACTGATTGAGTTCATTCGCCGGCCAAGCATCATATAAACTACTGGAGGCATTTCTTTTTTTAACCTTAAAAAAAAAAAGGAAAATCCCTAAACTAACTCCAGCAATAGCTAGGTGAGCCCCTTGCCAGCTAGGATGTGCGTGCACATACGGACACACAATAACTTTGTCCATTGCTGTCATAAAACTAAAGGCACTTATATGAGTGTGAGAGGTCAGGGAAGGCCTTGATTTAGTAACAGGGGAAACATTATTTTTCTGTTATTAATTACGCATTATCCATAGTACATTTGCTGCACTCACTTTAGATAAGGTTACATCTATATTTTTATTAGGGAAACTTCTCAGGTCACATAGGGGAAGTTGGCTGGAAGGCAGGGAAAAGAAATGTTTTTTAAAAAGCTGGGGGAAATGCTGTGTTAGTGTACAGCCTCTTCCTTCTCGATCTGCTCTTCTGGGGACTGATCCTTGCACGTTCCTGGAATAGTTCACTCAGTGAACGCTAAACAAATTGAGGCTCAGAAGAAACTTGGGGCAGCACCAGCTTGGAGTTCCCAGAAGGTCCGGAGGGATGGATACATCCCTACATACGCGTTCTTTCTCCATAGCTTATAGCTACTGGATCACTCAAATTCAAAGTGAAAAGTTATGCTCGGCGAGAGGGAGAATTAAAAGTTCAAATCCAGGTCTGGTTCAGTGCATTCCTTCTCTCATTTCCTCACCTTCAGCTGCTTTTGAGGAGTCTACTGTGAGTACTTATCCCATTCCTGCCTCGGGGAGACTCGCAGCCTACGGAAATGATGGACAGTGGGTATCATTACAGGGGAAAATGTGAGGATCATCTCCAAGAATTGGCCCAAACTGAGAAGCGCAGGTGCTGCTGTGCTCCCCTCCCACCACAAATTAGGAGATAACGGCGTTGCTCTCAGAGGTGCATCCATCCCCAGTTTCCCATTTGAGAATTTGCATAAGAGCTGGGAGAAGGGACTGGGCAGTTGATGATGAAAGCAGGAAAAAGAAGTGAGAGAAAATAAACAACCCTCAGGGAATCTACTCCATGCAGATGGATGGTTTGTATTACAGGGAGATGAAGAACCTCTTCATGTGGCATCAGCACTTGGGAAATCTTTCCTCTATAAGTAGATTTTTGGGGGGGAAAAAAAAGAAGAAAAAAGAGAAAAAAAAAGGGTTTGCTTTTTCAGCATAGCAGGCCTCAGTATTTGTCCATGTGGCACCTGAGACCTCCTTCCCTGGGAGCACAAAGGGCTGGGGGAGATTCTCGCCTCTTCTCTGGGGGAGCAGACCATTCTCCGAGCATTTAATCCCATAGGAAAGGGCTGCTGCTGCTCTGCAACCCCATTACAGATTCATTAAGGCTGCCAGGTCAGGCAGTGGCAGTCCCGGGTTGCCGATACAATCCTGCGTGGGCCCTCTCCTGCGGGTGATGGACAATTCAATCTCTAATGCCGTGCCCCCGCTTTGCCCCCAGCCCTGCCTCCTTGAGTGCACAAGAGAAATGTGAATCAGCAGCTGAGCAGATCTTTGCTGTTTCATGGCCCTCATCCTGCTCACTCCCTGCCAGTCTGGATGTGAAGGCTCAGATGTGAATCTCCAGTTGGTTTTTCTCTTCTATCCAAGTGCATCTCAAATTATCATGTTTCTTTTCTGAACTCCCTTAGGACATACGGGGATGTTACTCTCGGTCTGTCTAGTGAAAAAGAAAAGATGAAAGTGTCTGCTAGTTTGGGGGAGAGAGAGAGAGAGAGGGGGGGGGAGAGAGAGAGAGAGAGAGAGAGAGATGAAAGGGCTGGGGCCTGTACATTTTTAGCAGTAGTTCCTTTTTTATGGTCTTCTACATGTTCCAGCATTGCTCACGTCAGTAGTAGCCGCTGACTGATGTCAGGGAGGGATCTCTGCTGGGTTTCCCCCTTGGGGTGCAATCATGGGATGTCCCACAGGGCTCTCACAAATTCAGCGATGGAGACTGACTGCTTCTGCTCTGGCCGAGCTAGAAATCATCTGGCCTGAAAATCAGTTGTCGTCCATCTTTCCGTACTCATCTATTTATACCGTGGCTTTCAAATGTGGCTTCAGGTATTCATGAAGTGTGTTTGTCCCCCTGGCTTAGACCTTTGAAAGAAAGCAAGTGGAATTGTCTTTTTTGGATGTGAAAGCCAGAGACAGTAAAATTCTGGAGGTTTTTTGCTGGTTCTGCCTTGCTGACTGACAAGTAAAACACGCATGGACCTGATAAGTGTCCAGACAAGAATTTCTGTTGTTTGATCAAATCAATTGGGTATCCTGCCTGAAGTCAGCGCAGCAACTTTCTTAATTAATTTGCTTGATTAATTTATGTAAACACAGTGACAACTCCCTACTCCAGAGTCCTGGTCCAAAAGCTGAGCATCACTTGGATGTCCCTTTGGAGTGTTTGCTGCTGTCTCCCACCATCACTTACACTTTTCAGTAGTGCACTTAATGTTATAGTTTCTTTGGGGTTTGTTTTATTCCCTGCTGCACTGTTTCTAGTGGTAAAATCAGTCAAAACCAGAAATCAGCCATACAGCTCAAGACGATGTACTTGGGTTAGCGGTGTGACTGTTCGGTGCTCTGAAGGGTGATGTGATCCCCAGTGCTCTGCCTAGCAAGGCCCTGCTCTGTTACATGCATTTTGCTCTAGGATGTCTATTTATATCATGTGGAAATCATATATCCGTTTTCATCATTGGTATACTCTTAGCAGGGCAGTTTGTGCAGATAAAGCTTTAAAGTAAACTTACCTTAAAATGCTCCTAAAAGTCTGGTTGTGGAGTTTCTCTACTTGAAAATACTCATGCCTAAAATCAGGGGATTGATTTAAGCACAGTTCTTAGGCTGACCGTCCCCCACTATGAGGATCATTCATGCAACACACATCTCTCTCAACCTCTGCAACCAGAGCCTCCAAGCTTTTCTTAAGAAGTAAATAGAAAAAAATGAAAGCAATTCCTGAGCTGAATCACGATGATGTCGCTCCCACACAAAGTGGAACGATTTAAAAAAAAAGGATGCTTTTGTTTTAAGTGTAGAACCAGTCATAATAGGCACAACAGGGAGGTACTTAATAGGGTTTCAGCTTGCAAAACAGTAATTAGAAATGATATTCCTCTGATTGCTCAAGGCTGCATTTGTGATAGGTCATTCCTCAATCGGGGCTGAATATATGTGATGTGGAGGCCCATACTTGCAACATTACAAGGCAGGCATGCTTTTCTTTAATCATTATTATTTCAGTTACAACCCGGATGAGTGATCCCAGCTGGTAGATAAGAATCAAACACACACAAATATGGCTCATCTTTCTTAACATATGGAAACCTGAATTGCAGAAGTAGTCTCCATCTCAAACACTGCTCACCCCCTGTCCACCCAGACAGTGTTTCTGTCCTGTTTTAGCTGTAGTTAATTGATGAGCAACTATCTAACCCAAGCACAACTTCTTACTGGGTGTAGGGGCAGGGATAACTTCTTTGATAAGGGCCTGGAGTCCTGCCTGGCTCTTCCTTTCTTCTGAGCTCAAGGTACAATCTTCTCCTGGCCGACTCAGAAACACACAGTTTTCTGTCTGCTCCTGCTTCCTCTTGATAACAGCTTCATGCCCCAGGTATCCAAAGAGTTCTTCTTTAAATCCAAGGGAAAGTAGGTCATGCTTTTATGAGATATTTCCTACACAAGTTTTAGAGGGGATTTTCCTTCATTTAAGCAGGTTACCTGCACAGTCAGAGCAGCAACAGGATGGGCTCAAGGCATGCATGCATATTCCATATGTCAAAATACTTTGTCCTTTCTATAAAAAAGTAGAGGGGGTAGAAAAATCTCTGATGAAGAGGAAGGGGTAACAATGTCTAATCACTAAAGAACCATCTTGAGCTAATTGAGTTTGTCTAAAATTCATCCAGCCTTTAAGGTTTAATAGAAGATGATGGTCTTAATGCATCACATGCCTTGGAGTAAATGGATACTCTGCTTTAAAGGCCTTGTTGATGTTATGTGAAGGGGAACAACAGTTGTTATGATTCTGAAACTCAGATTGAACCCAATTAATCAATGCTGAGATGATTTGAATCATGTGGCATGCATGGTCACCTCTCTGATATTCTATCCCTATCCCTCCCTAGACTGAGACATGATTGATGTCAACTGTACACTGAATTTTCAGGGAGAAGACTGAGCCAAGTCACTTGGACAGAGAAGCAAATTAGATCAAAAGTGTGATCCAGGGGAAAGGAGATCAGTTTCAGAGGAGAAGCTTAAATTTCTTTTTATACCTTGGGTGCTCTGTCTGGGTACGCATGCCTTGGGGATTGCGCCGAAGCGCTGCGGGCATGAATGTGTGTGTGTGTGTGTGTGAGCACCATCTTGGGGGTAGGACGTTTAGCAGGAGATGACTACACATGCCTCGGTCAAAACCCGAAGTGCAAAACTCATCAGAAGGCACGTTTGCATCTTCGGGCAGCTCTTAATGTAAAAATAATCTCCCAGCCATCCTCCGTTCTTAGGTTACAGCCAGCCGTGGTTACCTTGTGACTTTCCTTGGAGAAAATGGATCGGGGGGNGCGCTCCCGGCCCCGGCACTGCACTTCACACCCGCCGTCCACCTTTTGCTCACGGCTATTGCACCTTCCCCAGCCTGCCAAGCCTTGGCCGGGGTTTTTTTGTCTGGGGTTTTTGAGTTTGGGTTTTTTTTTAATCTCGCCTTTTATTTCCTTGGGCTTCTCCTCCTGGATCACAGAGGGCGGTGGGAGGACTGGGAGGCTCGATCTGGGTGTTTCTAAGGACTGGGTGTTGGGTTTTGTTTCTTTTTTTGTTTGTTTCTTTTTTGGGTTGGGGGTGTCTTTTTTTGTTTCTCTCTCTTTTTTTTTCCCTTCTTTTTTGTTTTTTTGTTTCTTTTGCCCTTTTTTTGTTTCTTTTTGTTTGTTTGTTTCTCTTTTTGTTTCTTTTGTTTTTTTCCTTTGTTTCCCAGAAAGTGGTTTCCACTCTTGCTCCTTCCCCAAATCTTACGCAGTGGGTTTGCGGGCGGGCAGGCTGTCTTTACCACGCATGTGCCAGCGTGGGCACCCAGTTGTGCCCCAAATGAGGGTCTTCGCGGCCCCTCCCGGGGGAGCGGGGACTCCCAGCTGCCCGGCGGCTGCGGGAGCGCTGCCCCGCCGCATCTGGTTCCAATGCCGCCCTCGGTAGTTTTATTCCTACTCGGCGATATAATATAAACTCTACTGTTACACTACGCGCGGTGCAGTCCAGGTCCATCGCGAGCTCCCCTGGCAGCTTCACAAAAACTTGGGGTTTGAAGAAAACTTGCCCAAACCCCTGTGATCTGAGCAAATGGGGGTTGTGCTCCAGCTCTCTCGCCCCTCTCCCCCCTCCCCAGCGCCCCTGGTCCCCTCCGGAGGGTGCAAGCTGTTGACATGACTCTCCGGGATGCTGTGGTACGGGCTACTCCCTTATCTTGTCCGAGTGCCGTGACAGCGGCGGTATGTCAGATTTATTTCCTACAAGGAGCTGAAGTCACTTTCGCTTCATCCCATGTCGCCTGCGGGAAGCGGGGGGACCGGGCTGGGAAGGGGGTGCCAGCACTCCGCGGGGGCTGGGACCGGGCAGCGGCTCTGGAGCCTGCGAAAGGTGGAAGCGAAGAAACCCCGAAGTCCCCAGCATGTTCTTATTAAAGGGGTTTTAAAGCCTTTGTGTCCGCCAAATTATCGGTGTCTGTCTCCAACTCCTGGCGCTGGGAAGGCTGGAGGAAAGCGGGCTGGTAATGCTGAAGTTTGCTGATGCTAGGAACTAATTAATTTTTTTTTTTTAATGGGAGGTTTCCTTAATTATTATTTTAAGCGAGTCCATCTAATTTTGATTAAAGTGAACGTTGTAACAGTTCAATACAACCTCCTCTCATCTCTCTAATAGCTTTCAGAGCGTCTGCGGGGGAAAGATACCTTAAGGAAGTTAAAGGATGTCAAGATTATTTTTCATTACTGCAGTTTTGTATAGTTAGAAAAGCAACAAATACTGTTAATCTGGTTCAGTGAGGGGGCAAAGCCTTTAACTACAAATTTCTTTTTTACTCATTATGTTCATTTGTGTAAAAACTCTTGTAATGTAATTGCATGTTTATACTACCTTTGCTCGTTTTCCTTTTTTTTTTAACCCCCAATCGAAAAAAAATCACTGCTGCTGAAAATCGCTGATTATCCTGACACATTTTTCCCCCCCAGTGAAAACGATGATGAGTTGAAGCACAGGCAATAGGAAATTCTGACGGGAGATCTGTTGTTTTTAAGAAAGATCTGAACAATAAATGTCATGTAAGGCTCTGCGCCTGTATATGTGTTAATTAGAGGCTGTATAAATAGATGCACATAGGTATATACGTAGTTTCCGTAAGTTTTTAGAGCAGGGCTATAGATTATATTATGAACAAAAGAAAATTCAGGGTTGGTTTTTTTTTTTCTTTTTAATGACAGCGCATAAAACCTTCTCACTTTTCTCAGTACCATCCATCCAGCCTTTCCTGTCTCTCCTTACCCCGCCCCGCCCCGAAAAAAAACAGGGAAAAGGGGGGTAAGCGTTGCCCGGAGAGTTTTGGATAGTTTTAATTCCTCCCCGCTTCCTTTACAGCTGAAATTCCCGCTCCGGTGCCAGGAGCTCTTCGCACACCAGCGGGGAGGAGGGACTGGGGCAAAGCTCACTCTTTTCCTTAGTACCTGGGGAAGGCGGGGGGGGAGTCCTGGCCAAAGAGGTTTTGGGGTGGAAACGCTGAATTTTGGGCTGCCAGGGTGGCACTTTTCTCCCTTTACCCACCCCGGGGGGTTGCAGGGCTGAGAGGGGTGCGGGGGCTCTGTCCCCCCTGGCCCCAGCAGTGTCCTGCTGCCTGGAGCTTCCACCCCACTGCCGGCATCACCCCTTCGCACCAAAAAAGCTGGGTTTGTCTTACAAACTAAACCGCCTGCCTAAAAAAAAAAAAAAAAAAAAAAAAAAAAAGACCCACACAACACCAAAAAACCCACGTTGGGAACCGTCGCAGCCCGCATTTCCCACCTCCCGCAAGCTGCCCTGGATTCCCATCGATTTTATTCCTTGCCCAGAGCCTCCTACAAAATCGCATTTGCCGGGGTGTTTTTCCCCCGCGCAGCCTGCGTATTGTCACTCAGCAGCAGAGCTCCCTCCATCCTCCCTCCTTTTGTGTCCTTCCAGCCCTCTGCCTAATTGTATTCCCAATTGCATTTGCTTTGATGGATTTACTTCCTTTTATAATTTCCCAGTTATGGACCCTGGTTTTGCCTTCCCAACACTTAATGTGGAAAAAAATGTCTCTTCTGTGCTGAACTTGAGGGGAAATAGCTTGCTTTGAAGGTCTATGCTAGGACGTATTAGGGGTTTTCCCCCTTTTTATCAGGCCTTGGTATTTTCCCCCTCTTTTCAGTGGTTCTGTTGTGTCTCCCCGTTCCCTGGCTGATGTTTTTATATAGCTATAATCCCCCAAAAAAGACAGAGAGCAAAAGCTGTGAAAGCCTTAAGGAGAAAAATGAGGAGAGTGTACGGGGGAGACTGCGGCAGAGGCAGAGGGCAGATCCACTGCCTGCACACAGGTAGGAGTAGTTGCAGGCAGAGCAATGGCAGAAACGGGGCGACCTGCCACTCGGGTGGTCGCTGCAGGTCTCTATATGTGGCTGCCTATGCAGCTCTCTATAGTGCTTAATGCATAAAACACATTGTTATGCAGACTAATGTAGATGAGGGGGTGTGTGCTCGCCCTGGGCACTTAGAGGACGCGAAAATACTGATGTAGATCGAACGAGTTGAGGAAGCAAACAGGCAGCTGGAACTCACTAGGCCGAGAGCCCGGGAATTTGGGGGCTGGCAGGGGTCGGGGGCTGCCTGGGGCTGCCCCGCCGGGACGGGGGGAGCTCCCTGAGGAGGGGCCGCGGGTGGAGCCGCCGCCTCTCCCCGCTCCCCCCGCTCCCGGGGCAGGCGATACCCCGGCGGCAGCGCGCTGGGAACATCTCCGGGGCGAGTCCCCGGGAGCATCCCGAGCCCGCGGCCTCTCTCCCCGGGCTGCCGGGAGGAAACACCGCGCCGCTCCGCAGGAGCGTTATGGAAGCGGCTGCGGCGGCGCCGGCCGCGGCGAGGAGCGGGACAGAGGAGTCATTATCCCCTAGGAGACGAAGAACAATCGCCCCTAACGCTGGTGCTTAGGAGCAGCAGGCCCTGGGTTAGCGGGGGCGGCCGGGGCCGGGCGGGAGGGCCCTGCCCAGACACGGACACCCTTCCCGGGCGGTGCGACCCCTCTGCCGGGCCCCTGAACCGCTGCCAGCGGAGGGGAGGCCGAGCCAGGGCCGCACGGCCCCCGCACGGCCCGGCGCGGGGGTTACGCTCCGCTCCGCGGGCACGGGGCACACGGCGGGATGTTTGCAGGCTGCTGAAAGCTCTTGAGAGGTTTTGCGGGGAAATCTCCNTTATTCATGGGGGAGGGCCGTAGTCGAGAGGGAGAAAATCCCCAGGGAAGGAGCCCTGGTTATATGGGAGCAAGAGGCCAGGGGAGGCAGACCCCCCCCGGGAGACACGGTGCTCAGGCGGCCCCGGGCGGGGGGAGCGCTCCTCTCACCGCCTCGGAGGGGGCGATTTCGTTTACGTCCCCGACGTAATAGAGGTGTGATGCTCCCGAACCCGGAGACAGCGGTTCTTCTGCTGATCCCCCCCTCCCCCATACCGGAGAGGTGTAGGAGGGGACCCCCGGAGCCCCTTCGCCGTGGTGAGGGAGGGGATGCTGTGCTTGTGCCTCGTCGGAGCTGCTGCTTTTTCTCTGGTTTTGGGAAGATGCTATTTTCCCCCCTTTCCAAGCCCGGTGCCGTCCTGCTTTTAAACAGTTGCAACATTATAGGTCCGAGACCTTTGTCTTTGGGGGCAGACGTGGGTTAAACTGCGATTAGCGGGGAGAGCTGTGCAGCGGGAGGAGGCCGGGGGTGCCCTGCTGACACTCCCGCCCGGCCGGGGGTGCCGGAGCCCATCGTCCTCCGCCCGAGCCCGGCACCGAGCCCGCTGCCAGCTTCCCCCCACCCCACGGGGAAGCCTCTCCCCTCGCACAACTGTGGCAGGGGCCCTTGCGTGTACCGGGGCTGGAAGCGAAGGCTCAAAGGATGCTCGGGTCGAAGTCACACGGGCGGGTGGATGCGGATCTGACTGGGGCTGGGACTTAAAAGTGGCAGAGGACAAATAAAAAAGCGGAGCTGGAGGGTGAGGAAGGGAGATGCGGCTGCTCCGCGGGTGGCTCGGGAGGAGGGGACCCCTCCACAGGCGCGGAGCGGCTGGCTGCGCTCACGGGCGGCTCCCCGCGGGAGAAGGACCGGCAGCTTCGCCTGCTTTCGGCAGCGGGAGCAGAAAGAGGCAAAATATTTCCTTCTTTCTTTCCCTGCGTTTCCCCTGTGTTCCCTATGCTGAGCGAGGGTGGTTTGGGGCTCGGAGCGGGGTGCACGGTTGCGCGGGGGCTGAGCCCTTTACCCGCTCTGTGTCGTCGCCCCCCCCCTCCCCGCCCCGTCCCGGTTTCACGAATTCATTCACAGGCGGAGGTGGATGCCCGTTGCATTGGACTTGGAAAAAATGTTTAAAAAAACCCTCTCGGCACCCTTTTCCCCGGCCTCCCTCCCTCCCCTCTTGGGTGAGCAGCTCCGGCAGTGGCCAACTCACCCCCCGGTGAGCTCGTAAGGGAGAAAAGGGGTCGGGCAAAGGGGGGGCGAAAGGTTATTGAGGAGGAAATAAATCCCAACACCCTGTCTCCCCATGTCCTTTCTCCCGCCCCATGTATCAACAACAACAATAACAGCTGAGCTGACACTCCCGCCTTTTGGGGAACAATCCTTTTAATCGGGGAATAATCCACAGGACACTTTAAAGAAAAGCTGGAGCATTAACCCTGTGCCCCAGTATAATTCTTCCAAGAAGCATCTGGTACTTATATCACAACATGGGATTAGCTTTCTCCTTGCAAGTACACAAGATCAAAGGGGTTTTCCCGTGCTCTACGGGGACCTTAGGGAGGTGCCCCCGCTCCTCCTCCGTGTCCGTGGCAGGCGGTGTCCCCGCGAGCCGCGGGGCACGCATGGGTTCCTGCGGCGTTTCTGCGAGGAACAAACAAACGTTGATGGGCCCAGCCGAGCCTTCTGCCGGGGCAAAAGGGAGGTTCAAGTCTTGTCTGGGTGGAGAAGGAGTGTGGAATATTTGGGGGTCTATTCTATCCCCTTCTGCGCCGCCAAGAGTCTCTTCTGGGCATCACGGCCCCAAACTTCGGAGCTCTCCAGCCCGGCGGGGATCACTGGGGAGACCAGAGCAAGAGCTGCTCTTCCCCTGTCCTCGCTCCTTTATTCATCCTGCTCCAGCTCCAGTTTAGGCCTCACTGGTGTTCCTGGGCTGGGTCGTAAAAAGATTTACAAGACACTATTAAAACAGCAATAAAAACAATTAACTTTAATGGCACCTTGGTTGGGTTTTTCTCTCTCCTTTTCTCCCAGAGCCTGCAGCAGGCCGAGGGCACTGCAGGACCTGACCGCTTCCCGGGGACAGCAGCGCCTGCCCGGGGAGGGACCCGGGGGAGGGAGGGGGCAGCCGGCTCCCAGCACCCTGCCCTCGGTGTCTGAGGAGGGGGGTCGACTCGCACAGCCTGGGTTTTCGGGAGGTTTGGGGTGTCCCCCCCTCCCAGCAGCCCCAAAGGAGCCGCTGAACGCTTCCCGCAGCAGCGGCGGGACCTTCCCCCCGCGCCCCAGGGCAGCCCCGCAGGGCGCTCCCGGCCCTTCCCGGGGCCGGGGGTGGAGGAGGAGAAACCTGCTCCTTGGCCCGGGGCTCTGCCCTGCCCTGCCCTGTCCGCCCGTCGGCAGCGGAGCTGCCGCCGCTCCCGCCCCGCATCCCCGGCCGAGGAGCTGCGGGGGGAGGCGGGCGGCTGCCGCCCCGAAACCTGCCTTTCGGGCGGGGAAGTGTGCGGGAGGTGCTTTACCCGGCCCTTCTTGGTCGAGCCCTATCGAATACCCCGGGGTCCTGGGCTCCTTTCGCGGCCAGTCAGGGTATTTTTCTTTCTTTCAAATCAGGGAATTAATTTCTAAGAAACTGGAAATGTCAATGGCAGATATAAATCAAAAGTGGCCAGCGGATGAGCATTATCCAAAGTGAAGCAATTTAGTAAAATCATCTCTTTCCTTCCATCCTCCCCCAGTGAAAATTAAATTATTAGCCCAGCAGTATAAATGATAGTGTGGCACCAGTTGGAGATGCTGTTTGGGGTGAGTTCATTAGATAGATGGCATAGAGAAAGATTTACAAAAATCCAAATAAAAATTGATGTTTACTTCTGCTGATTGCCAAAGGGAGTTATCTGTCAATAATACGTTAGCAAATATATTTCTTATAATGACAGAAGAGAGGGCCTTCTTTTCTTGGAATACTTCTATATTGGTATTTGAACATCTGGACAGATTGTACAAAACATTCTCTGAAAACAGCATTGCTTCGTTGATCTCAGAAGTTATTAAAAATAAAAGAGCTGGCAACAGAAGCGAATCATAAAGTACATTTGGATTTCATATGAAATTTCCACCCTGAAATAAAGCTTTAGTATTTTACAGAAGATGGGAGATCCCAACCAAATTAGGCTATGTAAAAAAAATCAGCAACCCAAAGGTTTCAAACATTCCTAAATAATCCGCTTCTCCAAAAGCTTTGCTGATGGAGAAAACCTGTTTGTAAAAATAAACCCCTCCCGGGCAGAAGCCTGGTTCAAGCAGCACTGCTGTGGCTGGCATTCCCATGCCAAAGCCCTGGTCTTACATCTAAGACCCCCGTGAACTGTGTGTTGAGAGGCTTCAGCCCTGAGTTCACCTGTGGGAGATGGATAAGGAAGGCCTTGACAGAGGATGGGTTAACCCGGGTTGAAACCCTTCCTTAGCAGGGACACCCATACCCCTAGGATGAATGGGGATGACATTTGTCATCCGTTCATCCTCCTGCTTTTTAAAGCCCAGCCAGTTTATTTCTCACGCTCTCAAACGCAGAGGCATCTTATTAGCACACAGATGCCACCATGCAATTTCCTTTAGGTTTGCGCCTCAAGCTTTGCCTCTGTGCAAATGTCCAGAGAGAGAGAGAAGTATAATTATCCGGCTACAGCTCTGCTGACACAGGGGCAGGGCCACGCTGACAAGCCGCAGCCTGTCAGCTGCTAGGCACTAACTGTCCGTGGGGCTGCTCTTACCCCATCCCAAATGGGAAGTCACCCAGAGAAGAGCCTCCTCCTTCCCTTTTCACCCCATGTAACTTTTTCTGCCTTTCCCCTTCCTAAAAATATTTGTCACGCTTCAGAAATACTTTGAACTCATCACGGTTTGCAGCACTCTGAAAGAGATAGATTAAAAATAGCTGGAGCGCAGTTTTTCTCTGGAGTAGACAAACCCTCCATCTTTGGTGGTTCTGACAATGTAGAAACTTTCATCTGAAATGGGCATATTAATTGCTTGCTTATTTATTTCTTTTCCCTTTGGGTGTCCTTGCTCTGCATGTAGAGCAGAGAGCGGCTGCTGCGATTGGCACCATCTCGAGGCACTCCTCACACCCAGGGAATAAAGCACGGACAGGTAGTTGCATGCAATTAAACATCAGGAGTTACCACTTATCAGCGGGGCTGCATTAACCAGCTGAGTGTTTGCTCTTGCCATGCTCTTGGCCCAGTGATTTCCATCTTTGCCAGCCCTCTAATGCTTTTTTTTTCCACTGGGTGTGGAACCCTGAGGTTTAATCCTGGTGACAAGTGGTTTGTTTTCCTGTTACCTTTACAAATCCCTTAGAAGCCAGCTTTAGACTCTGGGGCTGGAAAATGCTGTCCTAGCCCCTTCCCGATACAGATAAAATGAGTTTGCCCCAACTATCTGTAGGGAGCGCGTGCGCAGGCAGTTAATGCGGTTCAGCTAACGAGCAGTAACTCGTTAAGTTTCAGTGACTTAGTCCTTTATGTTCACTTGCCTATAAGGGAGACCACACAGAAGCAGAAAGAGCAGCCGGCTCTCTGTGGCTCTGCTAGCCAGAGTCAAGGGGGAGGTGATAATTATTTGTTTGAGATCTCCTGTTTTAGGAGAGTTGCTGTTTGTTTATTTTTAAGCTGATCAGGGGTTGAACTGTGTTTGCCTTGTGGCTTTTAAGCAGGGCTGGCGAGAGAGCAGAAGCATCGCTGGCTGCAGGCGGCCTTTGAGGAGTACATCAGGGCGAGGAGCCTGGAGGATGCATGGGATGCAAGGATGGGACTGCTCTGGGAGTCATTTCGGAATCTCAGCTAATGATAATTGTGTGTCGGAGGTGTCACGCAGGGCTGTTGGCAGGTTTGGGAAGACAGGCACTCCTGACAACTATCTCTCTAGTGGGAGGGGGATTAGGCAACGGGTTTATGGCATTTAAGTGCCCTCCTCCCCTAACTTCATGACAGATAGCTAAAGGGTAAAAGAAGTATTCTGTTTCCTCGCACTGCTGTCGCTAGAGCTCTCAGCAAAAGGGAGACAAAGCCCAAGCTTATCTCCTAAGCGTTTCCTACCACCTTGCTTAGCTCTTTGGCTCCTCTAATTCCAGTTGTAGGCCCCCTAATTCTCCTCTGGTGTTGTAGATGGGGCTGGAGACAAGGCTGGGCGCTTTGCAGGGACCCACATGCTGAGAGACCCCACAGCTTGACCCACTCTGATGTAAGGACATATGGAGTTGCACACAGCAGGCCAGGAGAAAGCTGAGTGCTGGAACTGTGGATCAGGCATACGGCTGCTCCTCGCTAGCAGGACGCTAAAGGTTCTCTGTCACCGGCCCAGTGTTTCTACTGGTAACTTGAGCCCAAACTTTCTTATCACCTCTCTTGGGAAGGCAATAGCAGTGTCATACATAACTCCTTGGGGCAGGAGAACAACAACATTGAATTGCTACTTTAAAAAGCCAGTCGCAGATATGCTTTTCTGCTTTTCCTTTGCTGGTTATACAAGTGCTACTTAGGGGAAAAAAAAAAAAAACATTGGAGACAGACTTGAAACAACTGCACTCTGCTGGAAGAGCGTGCGTGTGAGATACGGAGTAGATTACAGCTTGACATGGCACGTAAAAACACTCTTTCCTTTTAACACCTTTGTTGCAAGTTTTAAAGGGTAATCAAAATATGTTCTTAGCTGTTTGCTTCTATGCTATAAAAGGACACTCATACCTGTGAAATCCTATGACCTACAAATAGTAAAACTTGTGTATTTTTTGCACTGGTGACCTTTTGAGCAAGGCTACATAAATGAAATATAAGTGAAGTGTTGGAGATGCATTGTATAACAGAAGGACGGTGGGGACAGTGCTGGTTTCCACTGAACTGAGTGAAAAAAAGTGTCACGAGCATTCGCTTAAGGAAAATTAATCCAGTCCTGAAGTAGCACGGATTCTCTGAAGTCAGTGGAACAATGCCAGTGTGCATTGGGCCGCGGAGAAATGCGCAATCCTGCTCAGAAGGCGGCACCTGTGTGTGCTCTTAGATCCTTTCCTGCCTCTCAAATCTCTGTCCCAAGGTTTTCTTTACTGCTTTTTCTCTGGAAGGTCTGGATGGATGGATTCAGATCTGACAGGCTTAGAAAGGAGTAAAATAATGGGTGGAAATTTAAAAAAAAAAATTAAAACCCAATGGCTGCTACTAAGGCTCCTGCCACCACGGCCCCTTGGCTGCAGCTGAAGGGAGGATCCATATTAGCAGTGAGTTGCAGTCACCCCCAGTTTCCCAACCCTGCTTCCCCTCAGTGCCCCACAGAGCCCCTGCTGCCCATCTTCCCAGGATAGGCATGGTCCTGCCCAGGAGCCTTTCCATCGCTTGCAGTGACAGCTCCCAGTGCCTCTGCCACTGGGTCCCCAACAGCCATAGCTCCAGGCAGGAGGGAAGGGTAGTGAGATTTCCCTCCCTGCAAACTCCATTCCCTTTGGTATTATTTTTATTTCTGATACTTTGTGGGTTTTGTTTTTGGTTTTTTTTTCCCTGAGTCAAACTCAATGAAAGTCTGAGAATGAAGTCAAACAAGTGAATTTTGTGGCCTTGCCTACACAAGGTCATGAGATTTTGCAAGAGACCAGAGACTGGAATGCCTTGAGCTCTCGACGGCAACGCCGCGCTTTGATTCCTCAGACACACTGTGGCTCAGGAGGGTGGTTTTTAGTAAACAGGGCTCATACAAGTACCTGGCCCTGCTTTGACGTGGTGTTTGGAAAAAGGTGCAGGAGCAGTGGCAGCACTGGTTCAGCCGGATGGAGTCTGACTCCATCCCTCTGTCTGGAAACGAAGCAAATGCCTCTGCCCCCACTATCAGCTCTATGCATCATATGATTCATGCTTGAGGAGTCCCAGAATTACAGCTGTAAGGCACATTGTGTTTAGGCTCACTAAAATCATTCTGTCATAAAAGGGCTGGCATTGTGGGTGCGCTGGGGAGGAAAAAAAAATAGACTTACAAAGACAAGCCAGCAGACCAGCCATCTTGTGCAATCAATATTCCTGCAACCGTTTCCTTACTCAGAGTCCGGTTCTTTTAAAATGCTAAGCACCTTCTTACTGAGAGCAGCTGCCTAGCTCTTCCCCAGGGGCACAGGGAGGGCATGGGCCCACCATGAACATCCATGCCGCCTTTCATGCCCATGCAGCAGCCACATCCAGCCTTTCCCTTCTTGGCCCTCAGCAAGCCTAAAATGTATCAATTTTCATTTGTTTCCAAATTATCCTGAGATCTCATGACTTGATTAAAGGCTGGTTGAAACGTACAGCACAATCTGGTTCATCTCCACACTGCTCATTTTTTTTTTCCGCGGATAACAAGGGGCTGGACTTGGTGCGAAGGATTTTTCTAAGCCTGCATCTCTAAGCGGAGCTGCCAAGGTGGCAGGCAGCCGGTGTGTGGAAAGCATCTCAGGTAGTCAATGTTTTCCTGTGTTTGGGAAGTGGGAAAAGGAAAAGGGCATTTCACTGTCATCTTTTCTGCACCTGTTTTGGTACAAGATGCCTCAAGTTTCTTTGTGTGTCCCGTGCCACGCATGGCACCAGCAGAAGCTTAGCATCTCCTCACAGCATGCAGGAAGAATCGCTTCAGTGCTGAGCTGCTGCCAAGTAAATCCCCATCCTCACTCCTTGCAAAGCAGCTTTCAGCTTTGCAGGGCTCCTTGCCCAAGCAGCAGGCTGGCCGTGGCCAGCTGAGCAGGCAAGGGCTTGGGGGGCTCCCCAGGGACAGCAGGGGCAGGTCTACTTTAGGCTGATATTTAGCTGCTGCTCAGCTTTATTTGCTGGTATCCCACCCTTCTGTATAATTATCTTGGATCCCCCCAGTATTTGCAAGCATCCTCACCTAGGCTTGACTTAGCTAAATAGTTTTTAGTTGCCAGCAAAGCACGATGCTTGCTTTCTCCCACGGGTGTTTCTCAGCCAGTGGGTTGCAGCCGATACGAGCTCAGGAAAGGCAGTCAACGAAGGGAGGGAATAGCTGAAAACTTTATTGCAATCAAAAGCGAAAAAAAAATCCTGCTCCTCCACTTTCCTGGTACCAGGTATTCTTTGTCAGTGCACTTTCTAAATGTCTGCCCGCGGAGGGAGTGTGGGGATGGAGAGGTGTCATTGAAATGTTTCTGTTCTTACTTTTATGGGGAATGAATGAGAATAATAACACTTTCTTTTTTCCCCCTGAAGTAATCAAAAAAACCCGATGGGTTGTTCTAGATCAGACTCTTCTCTGCAATACATGCAGTCGATGGGTACAGGATCAACGTTGTTAGTATGCTTCTGTTTATTATTCTACCAGGTCTAATTGCTATTAGTCATAAAGTCATACTACAGTTAACCACTTTCCAAATGCATCCTGGGGACACCTCTCCTAAATTATTTCCATACTGGTCATTTGCCATTTATTTCCTTCTCCTCTGTTTTCTGTCTCAACAAGTTTTTAATCTATGACAGCACTTTATCTCCCAACCCCATGATTATAAAATTTCCTTCAGAGACTCTACTGAAGGGCTTTATCAAAAGCCCTTTGAACCTCTCCATAAATTACAATCTCTGTTCTCCTTTTCCTACTATTTTATTAACTCTTTCAGGGGTTCATAGGGGTAAGGAAGGTTTAATTCACCTTTACCAGCACCAGATTGCCCCCTTTTTTCCTTTACTCACAGCGGTTAATTTGCATCACTATTTTGGCATTATTTTCTCTTTTTATCACCCCTCTCTCTCCCTGCCCAACACATCCAGATTTCTGGCTTGGGACCACATGTTGGTGCTCTTCTAATTGGGGTATGGCCTTGACTGAGCTCACAGCTCCCCTCTACTCTACCTGGCTCTAGTGATTGATAATGTAGAGCAGATCCTGCTGATGCTTAATGAGCAGAGCCCTGGCTGCTGGGGAACCGTGCTGATGTACTCCAGCCTGCATGTGACACCATCATTTTTTTGTTGGCAACAGACACTTTATTCTCATAAGTATTTGGTATTCTCAGATTGTCTGCTCTTGGTATTTCTCCATTTGCTGCTCTTTGGCTGCTGCCTGGCTTCTCATTTTGGTAGGCAGTGGTCCTTGCTCCCTGGCATTACAAACAAATCAAAGGGGTAGGTAGGAGCAAGCTTGTCTGAAGGACAGAGTGTTGGACTGGCACTCTGGAGCCTTGGATTATTTCTCCCTGCCTCTATTCTTGACCAGATAAGTAACCCGGGGTGAGTCGGTTCAGTTCGCCTTAACCCTCCCATTTTCCCTCCCACACTCTTTCTGTCTCTGCAGCTTAGATTTTAATATATCTAGTGCAGGAAATTGTCTCCCACTGTGCATTTGCACGGTGCCTATTGCAATGAGATCCTGGAGGAAAAATCATAAGTCAACTTGGAAATCTCTTCCTTGAATATCTGAATCTCGTTTCCTCTCTTGATGGATTCTTTCGTGTAGCTTCTTCTCTGGCTGCATGTGGATAATACATAATTATTCCTTTTTTTTCAGAGAGTTGCTAAGAAAAGGAGGTTTAAGTGGCTTTGCCCTTCCCCTCCATCCCCTTCCTCTAGTACCTTTTGAATGCAAATTGTGGTTTCAGTCAAAGTTGACCAAAGGGTGACAGTTTCACTTTGTGAAAATAGACGGCAGTAGGGTAGAGGAGGAGACCATTAGTGATTCCCACTAAAGCAGTGGGTATTACAGCAAGCACTCATTTCTGCGTAGAGGCTTGAGGTTCCGCACTGGGGACAGCTGCTTGGTACCCAGCGTGGGTGATAAAGCTGTCACTGGTGTCCACGTGTTTGTGGATGCTGGAGAAATTACTCAGCAGATTCACATCCCTTGTGCAGAACCCTTGGGGACAAACGAGGGATGAGTTCATGCCTGAGCCTTAGTGTAACTAACTAAGTGGGCAATCAACCATGGGTGCAGATCTGGTGGAAACCAGGCCACATTTGTTCTGTTCCGGTGCTCATGGCACTACGTGCTTCTTGCAACAGAGGTATCTCCTGGCGAGTGCAGGCACTGAGCATCCTATGAAGCTGTTTGGAAATACCTCCCTTCCTCCCACCCTTTGCCCACACATTGAGCTCTCAGGCAGAAGAGGGGGAAGATATTACCTGCTTTCCTATTTTTCCCTCTAGATGTCCCTTCAATGAAAGTGCAGAAAGGTTGAGATTTGGGACTCATTAATAACACACCCTATTATCAGCTGACTGTAACAAACCACCAGTTTTGGATGCCCTGATTTTTTCTGAGTGGGTGGTTTGGAAGATGATGGAGTTGACTTTCTGGAGCACTGCAAAATCCTTCCGCCAAATATTTGGCGGCTCAGCAGCCCTGAATACTGAAGCCTTTAGGGCATTTTTTTAGTTGGGAGTGTGGAAAACAAGGAACCCTGAATGAACAGACTCGTGAAAATTAGAGGTTCCTCTCTGCTGTGCCTCAGTTTACTCATAAGTAAATAGGGCAAAGTAATCCTTGGGTTCTTGCCGCCGGGGCCCCCCAGTCAAAATTCTTCATGCTTCAAAGTCCTTGAAGGCACTTGAATGAAAGACTCCGGACCTGGTAATTACAGAGCGTTGTGCTTGCATGAGGCTATGAGATAGGGAAACCTTTGCCAGGCAAGGTTTGGAGAAGAAAATCCACATTACACTGCCAAACCCTCCGAGGGGAAAATGGAAGATTTACTGTTGCAAGCATCAAAATCAGCTGTTGTCATTTAAGGCCATTGCAAATGGATTTGTGGCAAGACTTTAGTTGCACAAACCTGGCTATCAGGAGGAAAGAGCAGTCTTGCCAAAGCGAGACTGTTGGTGGTGGTGGTGGAATTTGCATAGGAGCAGGTTAGGAGGCAGTGCCTGCCTGGCCACAGATAGCTCAGCCCTACCAACCCAGCCAACCTCTGCTCATTTCCCTAGGCTGAATTTTTGGCTTCTTTCCTTGAAAAACATCTTCGGGGAGAGAGAGAGAAAGGAGGTCAGCTGTGTCAGAGGATGTTTTGCCTGTCTCCCTTAGGACTCAGTTATGGATTTAACACGAGATTTCCTTAAAGCCCTGGGAAAAAAGCAGGCTTCAAATTGTAGGTCAAAGTTGTGATTCACCCCTTCATTTCTGCTTTACTTTTGGAGGGAAGGGAAGTCATTTTGGTCAGTTCTGTCCTGTGCAGGGGCATCTCCACGCCGTGCTGGCTCTGACCAGGATGCGGGATGCAGGAAGGAGGTAGGAGTAGGGCTCTCCTGCCTGCGCTGCTCTGTCTCATCCCTCTTGCCCTTGCTGAAGAGGGAGATGTTGCCCTCAGAGGTTGGTTTTCATCCCCTGTGCTGTGCCTGGCATTAGAGATAGACTGGAGAGGAGAATATAGGGTGTCTGATATTGTCACTCTTTCCTGCGCAAAGGCATAAAACATGCCTCAGGTCTTCCCTTTGCTTGAGTATAGGAAAAGCTACAAGACCCCTCACCGCTCTTTCTGCTGAAACCTCTTTTAGAAGAGCCATTCAGGAGCTTTCTGCATCAAGGAAGATGTCAGCACAAGATGATAAATGATGAGGTGCCTGCATTATTGCTAAGGGCCCATTAAAAATGAGACACCTTTGAATTCACGGGGTAATAACAGGCACGGGGTATGGGTTATTGGTCTCTTTTTCTGCAGAGAAATGATAAATGTTCCTGTGGAAAGAAATGCCACACCCCCTCAAACAAGACACCCTTCCCTCTCCCATCAAAATTCCTAGGTCAAAGGAAAGGATTTGATTTCACTGTTAACACTCAGCCAGGAGAAATATGTGCTAGGTGCGAAAGCCACCTGTTCTCAGTGCAAACCTGGCAGGGGAGATGTGCAAAGAGCAAAGGCTGCAAGGCAATTTGGCTGTCACTCATCTTCTCAGGAACTTAGGAGGGGGGGGGGGGGGGGTACGGGGGGGGGGAAGGGACCAAACACCCACCCGGAAAA
>VYZW01003709.1:230853-248575 GCA_013401315.1 Balaeniceps rex
GTGGTGGTGTGCGGCCACGGCACACACACGCCTCCAGGAAAACTATCACTTGTGGTGAAAAGCGCAACCAACTTCTTTCACTGTTTCCTTTCTTTAAAAAAAAAATTAAGAGTTGCCTCACTGCAAAAAAAGGGAGCTAAAAAATCTTGGGTCAATATTTTTTTGCCCATCTACTTGCAAGGGACTGAGTGTGGCCCTTGGAAATCCCACCACTGATGACTTTGCTCAATGCTAATCTCCAGGTCTTTTGATCTTTATACATTTAGGGCTTGACCTGAAGTCTGGAGAAATTAATGGGAGGCTTTCTCTCTCTCAGTGGGTATTCGCTTAGGGACTGATTAATTGATTTTTAGGTTTGTTGACTGTGCCTATATCATGGACTCAAAGTACACCATGAAAGTTTAATGAAATATTAAAATAGGATATTTGTTGACAAGAGTGACCCTGTGTGTCATGCAAGAAAAACTGCACATTCGGAAGTGTCTTCTGAATGTCCTTAACTTCTTCCAAATCTGATGTTTCCCAGCCATGTGCTCCATCTTCAGGACTTCTTTGGCTGGACAAACTATGTGATTGTGGCAGATCTTGAGTAGGCTTAGAAAATGTCTGAGGTTTCTGAGCACACCCTTTTCCGTGCCTGGAAATTATGTCTAGGCTGAACACATCCAGACTTCCCAGACGTGGTCATTGAATATATGCAGATAGGCTGTGTCTTGGAGAGATGCAGGGAACCCAGCACTTCTGGGATGCCTTGGATGTGTTGTGTATACTCTGCAGAAGGGGTGCAGTAGTAGGAAGGAAATCCAGCGTGTTTGGGACCTGACAGGGCAGCAGGGCAGAACATGCATGCATTCCCATCTGGGAAATCCTTGATGGGATGGAAAAAAAGTGGATCTCCACCAGGAGGTAACCACATCCAGGCTGTGGTAAATGGAGGTGAGAAGTGGGTTGTCTTGCTAAGGGCCTCTCACTGAGCAAAGCCTGCTGTCAGCACTCTCCCCTTTGCAACCTCCTCCTGGTATAAGCTCCAGTACCTCCAGAGACCCCAGCATACAGGAGGGGAAGTGGTTTCTCTGAGAGGCAGGGTCCAGATCATTTAAAGCAATGAGGACGTGACCTTGAACTTGACTTTGTGGTTGATCCGAACACAGGTGTAATGCACCCTGTGTCTGAAATTCTGGCCAGCAATGGCTGAGTAAATACCTCCATGGAGAGATGCACTGCGGTGTCTAACCCTGCATGGTCATGCACCTGGATTGATGCCTCCCTTTAAATGTCACCCCATCAACTCCAGAGTGGCTGGAAAAGAGACAATTCAAAATAGTATTGTATTCCATCCTCTTCTTCCCCCTGCCAATCCCAAAGAGCATCTCTGCCTCTTCCCTGAAAGGCATTTACTCTACAGAGTAGTCATATGCAAATTGCTGAGCTGAAGCATTCACATTGCAGATGAGAAACCAGCCTCATTTCTGCTCTGCTGCTGCTGCTCTGCCGGCACTGTTATCTGGGCATTGACCCTTTCCTTGGTTTTGCTTATTGTGCCTAGCCTGCAAAAATGGTATCCAAAAAAAAGGTAATGGAAAAGCAAAAATCACCCAAAACCTTTTTTTTTTAAGTTTTCAATGGATATCCTTGGCCTCATCGCTTCCTGCATTGTCTTCATTGGCAGAATCATCCCAGTAAGTCTCAGCTTCCAAAAGGGAATACAGTAGGGAGAGGCAGTCCTGCTCCTTCCAGACTATAAAAGATTTAACTCTTCTCCCCGTCCCCTGTACCTCCTTGTGATATCCTTGCCCGTCTTCTTCACTGGGGTGAGTTTTATCACAGAAGATATTATCTCATGATTACTGCACAATGATTGTGTGTATCATAGGTGAAATGGTGAGTTATTAATCTTAATTATCCTAGAGAAGGCACTCTGAAGTTGCACAGCCTATTTTTCTGGCCAGAGACTCGAAACTCAGCTATTAAGAGGAAGCAAGCTGTGAAATGTCTCTCCAGGCATCTGAAGAAGCCTTAAGAGATTTTCAGAAATGCCGAACCCTTAGATGTTCCCAAAGATTTTAGAGGAATCTCAAGTGCTTGCCTCTGGCTATAACCCCAGCCCAGGTCTTAGGGCTGTTGCCATGAGCAGAGGGACCTGTTTGCAAATCCCCATGCTTGCCTCATTTGGGTCAGGTTCTCTATACTTTCCTAGCCCCAGGGAGGCAAGAGTCCTCCTGTGAGGCATTCCCAGTCTTTTCTGTTGAAACTGTTCGACTTTGTGTAATTGGGAAATCATCACTGGAATTAGCCTAAGAATAGGCATGGGGAGATGAGAAACCTTCTATGGTTTTTTTGTAAGAACGGGTGACTTTGTCTCTGTTGCCTATTGCAGAAGGATTGCAGCTGGAGATCCTGAGCAGAAGTGGCACCTATCAAACTTTAGATGATGTTTAGAGCAGCTTAGGACCCGGTGTTTCTTCTGTGTGTGGCATCCTACATCCTGTGCATCCCATGTCTGAGCACTTTGTTGCCCAGGAGCTCTGTCCTGAGAACATGATCACCTAACATGGGCATACAGGATCCATCAGAAGACCTCAGTTACATGCTGCCATGTCGTGTGGCTTTTATATTTGGCTCTTTGAATATAACTTAAGGCACCCATGCTAGAAGAGAGCATCCAAAAGTTCTGTTAAGTGATGTTTGTGTGAGGTTGGGTGATGAGATATTGGGCTGCATTGCTTGCTCACAAGATGCTTTCAGCTAGGGACTACCGAAACTCATTCCACCCCTCTCTACAGAGGGGACGGGACGGGACCCTCAGCAACACCCCCATGCCTCAGCCTGAATGGCTGCAGCCAGCCCTTCATCCAGGAGTGCTGAATGCAGGGCTGAGTGGTCCTGGCTCCACCAGATGCCACACTTGAGAGCTGGCTTTGAGGAGGGCTTTCAGCAGGCACTAGGAGGTGGCAACAGGCCCTTAGGTTGGGAGATGGGGAATGCAGCCTTTGCCCTCTCCACAGATGAAGATGGCAGCTGGGTCCTGCCAGATTCCAGAGGCATCTGGACAGCCTCTGTCATCGAGGTGGGATGGTTGGGGGGGAGACAGGACATAAGGGGGGTTATCTCCCCTCTGCCTTCTTGGCTGGAAGGGGACAGCTGAGAACTGGAGGAGGCCAGCAAAGAAACAGCAGTACAGCGGGAGGCTGTAGTGTGGTAGCGGCAGAGAGTGGGCACCCTGCACGACCAAAGAGGTGCCGAGAAGGGGCTCCACATGGTCGGCTGTGATATTTGTCTTCGTGGGGCAGGGGGTGGCTGGGGGGAGCGTATCAGTCAGGGTGATCTCTCTGTGCTTCATGTCGTGCCATAAGAAAAGGGGAAAAGGGAGTAAGAAGCAGGAGAGGGGGGTGGGAAACAGAGAGAAAAAACAACAAAAAAGCAGAGTGAACCTGCTGGCTTCCCCAGACTATGCGGCACCACTGGTCATTTCTGTAGGCTATAGGGGTTGTCAGAGTAAGCTGTAAGGACAGGTGTAAATCTGTCCTGTCATTCTACCCTTCCAGCATCTTCTCACCTGAAGGGCTCCCATTTATTGCAGAGAGCAAGCAAATAAACCCAGCCATCGCTTTGACTCGCAAAGGGCATGAAAAGACACCCCATGCCGCAAGTTAACCTCCGTCCTCTGCCTTTCCCCTCCCGTGCAGGGCTTTTACAGCCAGCCTGAAAGTAACCCCCCCGCAACCTGTTTGTTAAAGCAAAGCAAATAAGGGCTATTGCAGCTCAGACCAAAATCCACTTGTTTGCAGTCTGATTTTTAACTGTCATTCCCAGAACAGAGAGGGCAGGGGGAGGGCTGGAGGCTGGCCCCAGCCCAGGGCAAGGGGGGCCATTTGTCTGCCAGGCAGAGAGGGGTTTCAGCAGCTTCCAGGGCACTCTGGGGCAGGTGGGGAGGGATGCTACGGGCCTTTCTGAATCAGGGGAACATCTGTGAAACGACCCCAAAATGTGTGTCGGGTGGGGACATGACCTCTGGATGTGGTTTCCCTGCTCGGCCAGGCAAGGCGGGTCCCTTCGCCCAGCTCCTTCCTCTCCTTCTCCTCTTCCCTTTGCAAATTGCAGTGGTGATTTTTGTCTTCAAACCTGGAGTGAGGCTTTTCTCTCCCTCTTTAAGAAGCCATCTGCAGCATCAGTCTCCCCATGGTTTTCATTAAGAAGGGGATGGTGTGTTTCCCATCAAGAATGACTTTAATCTTGACTGAGTTCTGAAAGCTAAAGGGTTGCAGTTTTCTTCGGCCACCTTTGATTATTACTTCTTCTTGTTTTCCAACTCAATATTATAGATCCTCCCTCCCAGCTGAAGTCTTTAATGGCCCAGTCCATCCCCACTCCCCCAAGTACCCATTCTGTGGATATAGCAAACTCTAATTAATTATAACTTATCTCATGACTTGTCAGCATCACATGTTTGATCCTGTTTAGAAACCATATTCCCAGGGGACGGAAAGACTCGGGAGTAGGTTGATGCTACTCAACAGTGATTTAATGGACGCATTAATGCCGAGACAGATAACTGTGTAGCCATGTTAAGTAATACATCAAGAATCTTTCCAGAGAGGCAACTTTACAGGTCACTGCAGAACTGCTAACTGATATTAACCTGCTTTGCATTGTGCTCTGCATATGGGTGCTGGGAGTTCACACACTTTCTTTTGTTTGGTTTTTTTTTCGAGCAGCCTCTTCCCATTCCCCCCTGGAAGCGATGGAGATATTAGACGCCTAATGACAATGTTTCACACGCGGGGGTGGGGTGAGGAGGACAACAGGCTTGTTAGCCGGGTGGATTTTAAGCACACCCAATTACTGGCTCGGAGGAGGCCGGGAGCAGAGGCTGCTGCCCGGCCGCGGAGATGCTCCGGGCTGTGCTGGGCTGTCGCCGGCCCCGCGGTGACCGCGGGTGGCTCCGCGCCGCCTCGCAAGGGAGGTGTGGGAGATGCAGGGCAGCTCCCGGGCACGGGCGGCGATGCGGTCTTTTTGCAAAGCTTCCCTTCCAGCGATTTTCGCCTTCCTCCACCCCGGGAGGGGTTTCTCTCTGCCCCTGCTCCAGGAGGGACGCCCGGTGCAGCCCCCCCGGGGAGCTGCCACCCCCCTTCTGCCAAGCTCCGTCTCGGGATGGGGGGACGACGGGGACTTGCCCCGGTGGCCCTGGAGGCCTGTGAGCTGGCCGGGAGGACGGTAGCAGTGCCGGGGAGCGGCTGCCCCGTCCCCGGCGGGCGGTTCGCGTCCCCGGGGCCCGCTCTTGCTCAGCCCCGGAGGGGGGGTGCGGCGTGCCCGGAGGACGGGGATCGCCCTGCGGCCCTGCCGCTAACTACAGCAACGGGGTGCAGCGGATTTTACCGGTGGGAAGCGTCCGTCTCTCCCTTCCTCGGGCTCTCCCAGCCCCACGCGGGATGGTGGGGTACCCGGCCCCGCGGTCCTAACACAACCATCTCCTCCCTGCCCGCCAGAGCCTTGCTCTCCGGTGCCTCCCGGCCCCGTCCCGCTGGGTTACCGGGGCTTTGGGCGCGGACCGACCGCCCAACAGATCTCCCCAGAGACCCCTCAGTTTGTCCCCCCGTCCGAGGGGACAGCGGGGTCCCCTCCCCACCTGGGAGCACGCAAAGCGGCTCGGGGGGGGACACCCACATCTAGCTGTGAGTTCCCGTGGGCTGAGGGCTCCCCCTCTCTGCTCCCCTCGCTCCAGCCCGGCCAGGCTCCGCGGTGGCCCCGGGCAGCACCGGGAGACCCCGGCGTGCGGCTGCCGCCCCCGGAGCCTCCGTGCTCGGAGCAGCAGCACGGCGAGGAGCAACATTTGTCTTTAATGCCAAAAGTTTTCCCCCCGTAAGGACTCCTCTCCCGCGACCGGAGGGAAGGTGCTGCCGGATCCCTCGCTCCTTCCCATCTCTTTTTCTCACTCCCGCCTTCCTGCCAGCCGGACCCTTCAGGGCAGACAACGGAGGGAGGGGGAGTGCCTGGGAATTCACCTTGCTGAGAGTGAAGGGAAACTCCCTTCCTCCAGCCGGGGTGACACCCTGGCAGGACTCCGCTGGCCCGGGCCCGCGGGGCTCCGCCGCCTGCCCGCCGGCGGGGCGGCCCGGGGAGCCCCGCTCCTGGCCGCGGGGACCGGGGAGGCAGCGGGTGACAAGCCGTGGCTTCCTTGAGGAAGGCAGGCCGGGGGGGAGGAGAAACCAGCCGGCGGTGCCAGGCTCTCGGCGGGGCGGGCGCGGAGCGGCGGCCGAGGTTGCTCCGCGGGTGGGCAGCGGGGACCGCCCCGTCGAGCTCCGCGGGAAAAACTTCCTCCAGACACGGGCTCGGCTCCTTCCCTGCCCTTTGGGGAAAGGCAGAGCCCGAAGGAACGTGGAGACCCAGCCCTCCAAACCCCCACGTGTCCGGCTGGGGACCCGCCGCGCTCCGAGGGGCCGCGGGCAGCCCCGGCTCGGGAGGCTCCGGGGACTCCGCCGCCGCCTCCCAGCCCGTAGGACGGTTTCACCCGCTCGGGAAGGGGGTCTATGATTTTTTTTTCTCTCTCTTTTGAACGGGCGTCTTGCGGCGACGGGCCGTTTGCAGGGCGGAGGAGAAGGAAGGTGGTGTGGTTTGCCCAGGTTGCGAGGGGAGGATTGTGTGCCACTGTTGATTAAACTCTCTCCCCGAAAGATGGTATCCGACATGAGATAATGAGGCTCCGTGACCGGCCCCAGGTTCTCTTTAAGTTTTCCCATGGACTCGAGCTGTCGCCAGTTCACAAAACGACAGTGTAAGACAGCACCACGCTACTCAGATCCAATTTACGGCGCACAAAAGCTGATCCCCAAATCCCCACTAACAAACCGGGACTCGCAGACAATTCCGATAATGTTTAGTTTTTATCCATTTCTCGACTAATTAACTGGAATCCCACCTCCTCTCCCCCCCTCTTGACAATGCCCAATTAATCCGCAATGTATGTCAAAGGTCTGGAACCTACTGTAAACTGGTGAACCTTTGCAAAGATTTGTGTGTCTCTATATTGATCTAATTAGGACCGGGATGCTTTTTCCTCGCTGCGTGCAAAATAAAAATGTCGCGCTTTTTTTGTCCCAAAAGCTTTACTTTCCCCAACTCTAATAGGATTTCTGCAAGCCGCCTTCAAACCTCCCTGGGTGTTCATGAAAAGGGTTGGGGGTTTTGTGGTGGTTTTTTGGTTTTGGGGGTTTTTGTAGTTGTGTGTATTTTTGTGTTTTGGTTTTTTTGGTTTTTGGGTTTTTTTGTTGTTTGTTGTTTTTTTTTTTACAGGGACTCCAAAGGGAATCAAGAGAAATTAAGTTGTCTGCGAGACAGGAGGGGAGTGTGTGTGTGTGATGGGGGGGTTAGACTAAATCTGGATTCGCTGTGAAATGTCTCGTCTTGAAAAATAAACAGGAGCGGGGAGGGATAGGAGTGGCATAAACTTTTTGGGGGGATAAACTTTTTTTTTTCTGGGAGAGGCTCGGTTGGTGCCAGCGCTGGGGCGGGCTGGGGAGCGCGGCTCCCGGCGGAGCGGAGCTGAGTGATCCCCGCCGGCCGGGGCTGCCGCCCGCCCCGCTCCACTCCGCCGTCGCTGGGGCTGGGGGAGCTCGTTTCTAATCTTCGGAGGGAACGAATATAAAAGAGGAATTTATTAGCTTTCAGGCCATCAGAGGAATAAACATTGATTTTATTGACCTAATTATGGGCCAAATGACTCCTTCCATCGATCACGTAAAATACTTCATTTGGAGAAAAACAGGCGCGGGCGCCCGGAGGCGGGGAGGAGAGCGGGTGGATGTGCTGCAAAAGGGAAAGAAAAGCAAAAGCTAGAAAATGTATAGAGGGGTTTTAATGCAGTTAACGTGCCCGTCGCGCTGGAGCTCAAGCCCTGTCTCACAGACGTTACATTGTGGATGTTTTGCAAACTAAAGCTTTTATGTCGAATTCCAATCCGGCCAGTCAATTTGGCTGAAATAGTATTAAACAAATGGACAGCGGTTTATTTATATCCCCCCCCCCCCGTATTTTATAGACAGAGAAGTATTACTTGAAATGTATTTTACAAGTACGAGACAACACGTCGTTTCAGCCCGAGAGCAGCGACTTCTCGTAATTACAGTAGGCTCGACAGTAATAAAGAAGCAAACAGGCTCTTTTCTCTGCTTAAACCCAGATACTGTCCCCGGCGCTTTGCTGCGGGGTGGGGCTGACGTTTCCTGGCGAGGAGGGGGCGGTGGGCGCACCTGAAGGCACCTGCCCTGGGGAAGGGGACAGAGAGGGGCTCTGGGGCAACCGGCTCCTTTCTCGGTCTTGCCAGGACGAGCAGGGCTCATGAAACGCGTTTTTTTTCCCCTTGCTGGCGGGTGACAGCGAGACCTGGCTTTGGATTTATTTGCTTGAGTTTTTTTGGGGGGGTGGTCACTGTATTTCGGGGGAGGGGGCGGTGCAGAACGAGAGGCGCTTTTGGCAGGATGTTTGCTCCCTTCTTATGTCACCTGAAATATTAGATCTCGTACACCTTCACCCACCCTTAAATGTAAGAGTGGGGTGGTGGATATTTTTAGTCTAGCTGTTTTGCAAGACTCAACCTTTCCCTTCCCGGTCCCTAAGCTCGGCTTAGTGCTTGCCTCGCCCCGCCGCGATATTCCTCCCTGAAGCGAGCTTTGCAGTACAGGGGCTGCCTCCTGCGCTGCTAACTCTGACGGCCAGACACTCGCCGCCTGGATCTGAACTTCCCCGATCCCCTTCGCCCCCTCCTTCCCCACCACCCGCCCCCGGGACCGGTTGTTCTGCGTGACCCGCGGTTCCCCGGCGGAGGAGGCAGAGATGCTCTCCTCCGGGGCACGCATTGTCTCTCAGCCCATAAACGCCTGGCTGTCACTTCCAATAGCTCTTTTATGGCAATTCGTTAAGATGAGCGGTGCCACTGCTCCAGCCGCTGCCCCCCTCCGGGCGCCCAAGACACCCCCCGAGGCAGAGCCGGGGCTGGGGGCGCTCCGGGCCGGGCCGCGGGAGACGGGCCGCCCAGGTGAGCACGGCTCCGGCAGGTGACAGCGGGCGGCCGCGGCGCCATCCCGTGGCCGGCGCCCACGGAGCGCTCCGNCCGCCCGCGGTTCGAGCGCGGAGCGGGCGGTTCGGCCGGCGTTCGCCCCCCCGCCTCCTTCCATCTGTCGTTAAGATAGGGCTTTATGCAGAACATCTGTAAGGGAAGGCAAAATAAATGACAACACTTTTACACCGCTTCCTACTTAACTTCTCTTTTTATGTGGCTGCTCTGGATTTTCCGACGCTTTGTACTGCTCGAATCTTGTTTGGATGTTTGTACATGTAATACTCTGCCCACTTCAGCTCTTGGGACGGGCTTGTCTTGTATTTTCTTTCTCTCTCTTTTTTTTTTTCTTTTTCCCCCTCTCCCACCCCCGTCCCAGCGTGCAGACAGAGTCTTTCACAATATGCTCTGCTCACTTTGCTGTCGGGGGAAGAGCAGCAGGATTTCTGCTGCCTCTGTAGCCTGCGCCAGGGCAGGGGCAAACGGCTACACAAGTGGCGGGCATTAATCACGTCTTGTCTTTGCAGAAGGTGAGCTCCATGCACGGTGCACCCACTTATTCGCTCTTAAAATCCCCCCTTCTCCTTCCAGCCCGTCGCCTTCCTGTCTCCACTGAGCAGCATTTTTCCCTGACCTGGGATCCGGACAATTGTCCTAATGGTATTTAAAGAAAACACGGATTAAACATTCATTAATGCCTTTTTCCCTTATTTAGACTGTAACCTCAGAAGCCAGGGTGCCCTGTGCACGGAGCGTGTGTCAAGCCTCACTCTAACGAGGAAAAAGCTGTTTGCGGGGCGGGGGGGGAGGCTGTCCCACGGACCCCGAGGTGATTTGGGCGCCTGAATGCACTTGATGAACTGGAAAACACTTTCCCGGCTGAATTTAAGCTCCCAAACCCGCCAAGAACTGGTACCAAAGTGGTGAGAAAGTGCCTGTGCTCACCGGGAGCGCATTCCCCTTCTTACTCAGAGGATCAGAAGTGATGCCCCGGCTCCCCGTATATTTTGCCCTACCCCATCTCCCATCTAACTGGCATAATTGCCGCCGCTTTTCCGAGACCGCCTGTGAGCGTTTTAGCTTCCCTTTAAGTCCATGCCATTGAAGAAGCGGCTGCAGCAACAGGTGAGCGGAGATATTTCAGGGGTAGGAGGTGGCGGCCGGTGGCCCCGGGGGGGCTGCAGGCACCGAGCCGCCCAGGCGCGCATCGACCGCGGGGAAGGATGCTCCGCGCCGCGGAGCCCGGCGCCGGGGCGGCCGTGCGGGGCAGGGGAGAGCCCGGCGGCTCTTCAGCAAAACCTGGTGCTAGAAAAAAAACCCAAACCTTTCCCCTCTAATCCTAGTTAGAGGAGGGGGAAGGATCCGCTCCGGGAAGCGGAGCGAGAGCTGCACAAATATTGTTTACACCTGCGACGCGAAGCTGGCTGTATTCTGCTCCGCTCGGCTTTAATTGGAAATCTTTTCCGTCTGCCCCAACTCCCGGATCATCTGGGTTTAATAAATTTTCACAACACTCCTGCTGCTCTAGAGAAACGCTGTGGCAGAAGTCGGCTCTGCCCGTGTTTCTGAATCCCAGCAGAAGAGTAATTACCGTAGGAGCAAGAGTGGCCTGGGACTTGTTTTTGGTCCAGAGGAAAGGGTGGGGGGACGGGGAGAAAGAAACCTGGCCATGAAGTGGGGGCTGTAAAGCTTATGTATGTGTATACACACACATACGTATGTATAGAAAAGCAAGGAGCAAGTGCAAGATCGAAAGCAGAGCCTGTCTTTTCTGCAGCCACGTGTGCCATTAAAAGCAAATAATTCAAAGTAGTTTTAAACTATAAAAACATGGGATCTTTCCCCTTCTGTTACTTTTTTTGGGGGGGGGAACATACAGATCCCGTCTCCCCTTCTCAGATGACCTCGAAGGACCGGTTTTTTCACTTTCCCATGTGTGCGCGTTTGCGCTTTCCGGAAATCAATCTAAAGTTTGTTCAAAATAGTAAACTAAAATAAAACAGCGCTGCAAAACCTCCCACGCCCTAAAGACAGAGAGGAGCCCCCTTTTTTTTTTTTTCCTTTTTTTTTTTTTTTTTTTTTTTTTTTTTTTTTTTTTTTTTATTTCTATCTTGTTGTACTCCCCACGGAAATTATCTCCGGAGGGTTTTGCTGGATCGTGTGTGGATGTGTGAGCATGTAGAGAAAGGAGCTTTCTGGTGAAGCGCTGCCGGAGGGCCGGGGGCTGTCGGCGGGGCTGCCCGGAGCCCCCAGGGGCGGGGGTGAGGGTCTGCGGGGCCGGTCCCCCACCGGCTCCGCCGCCGGCTGCCCCTGGACGGCTCAGCCCCCGCGGGTAGTTTTGTCCCCTTGCAAGCAGGGAGAGTTGGAAAGCGGTGGGGAAGGAGGAGAGGACTTTCTCCCTCCAACAACATCTTCCGGAGTGCCGCTCGGACGGAGCCCGCAGCCCCCCTCCCCTGCACGTCGGGTGTCCGAAGCGGCCAAATTCTTCAGCGAAACTTGCCGCTACCCAAAAGTTTCCCAGGGCTAAGCTGGTACATTTTGGCTGCCTTTTGCAGCCCCCATATGAAGGCAGGGCGGGTGAAGCCCTTCCCTCGCCCTGCGCAGGCAGATGCCAGGGGTCAAACATACAGAGGGGCTGCAGGGGAAGACAAAAACCGTTCCCAGCCGCCCCCAAACCTCTTAACTGGGGCATCGAAAAAAATAAAGCTCTTCCCTCCTTCCCCAGAAAATCGTTTTTTTTAAATTTCTTTTTTCGCGGTGGCGATAGTTTGGGCTCTGTTTCACGCGAGAGGGAAGGAGTGAAATGAAATTACTGGGGACATGGTCGCGCCGTGTGTCCCCCACCGCTCCGATATGGAGCTCCTCCGCTGCCCAAAGGCGTCGGGAACATCCACCCTTAGCAGTTTTTTTAAGTCCTGCAGCCCATGGCCAGAGCTGCTGCCGAGGAGGGAGCGATGCCGAGCGCGGGGTCCCGCCGCCCCGCGGGGCCACGGCTCTGCCCCGGCCCGGGCGCTCGGGGTCGGGGTGAATTCACTTGGGCATGTCAAGGGCTCGGGGCTGGTAACAAACGTCGCGTACAGGCAGGAGTTGTCCGCTGCCTCCTCTTCCCTTTCATGTCTCTCCTGCCTTGGGGTGTGCGTGTGGGGGATATAGCTCTTTTTAATTGAAACCTAGTAAGGAAAATAGTAATGGATACCAGGCTCCGATGGAGAATACGTGTCCGCGGCTACATGATGAGTGTTAGTTCAGCAGACTTTAAGAAGCCAATTCTTCTCCTCTGTCATTTCTCTATTGACAGCAGCCCCTATTAGATTTACCATGTCCTTTTGCAACAGCTGGTCCTCCCCCCGCCTCCCCCGGGCCGAGGTATCAATCGATGGCCGGGTGACTTGGTGGCATCCTGAAGAAAACGGGAGCGAAGTGTGTGTCGGCGTCGGTGCCAGAGGCTCCCGCATCCCCTCCTTGCTCTGATGCAACCCGGCGTCTACCGTGTGCCCGGTGGTGCTCAGCACCGCCCGGGCTCCAGCACCGCTCCACAGCCCCGGGGGATGCTGCCCGCCCACCCCGCGGGGCGGGGGGCGCGGAGGAGACCCCGGGGGGGGTGGAGATGGGAAAGGCTCCGGCTCTGGGTTGTTAAGGAACACGGCTGATGGTCAAAGCAGATAAAATCGGTTTCTTTGCCGGGTGCTTTCGAGTGCCTTGTTCTACTGGGTCTGGAGGGAGGCGGGGGGGCAATGCCGCATCTGGAGAGCTGGAGGACTGCTGCGGGAGGAACCGTCCCTCCTCGGTACTGTTGTTGTGTTGTGTGTGTGTTTAAATAATTGAATAAACGTATCCACTCCTTCCGTCTTTCTCCCTTGCACGCAGACACACACACACACAAAGGCATCATTGAAAAGCTAGATCTGTTTGACTATAGGAAACGACAATTAGTGCTACTTCCTGAGCGGCAAACTGTACGTATATGCCTGGCTATTTTAAAAAAAAAACAACCCTTATCCAAATACTGAGCTCTATTTACAATTTCTGCTCGGCCAACAGTGGTGGAAGCAGAAGGACGGGTGTAGAGAGGGCGAGGGAGGAAGCAGGGTTTTTATTTCACCTTTGCAGCAACACACCGGTGAGAAGAACAAGACTGAGGGGGTGGAAAGGGCCACCGGGGACGCGTGTGCAGCGTGTGATGCTTTGTGGCAAGGAGAAAATGAGGGGTGCAAAAACAGCTTGAAAAGGGTAAAAGGGATGCGAGCTGGGGAGGGAAGAGGACCAGCCCCAAACCTTGCTGTGCCCCGAAGTGTCCCGGTTGGTGAGGCTGGGCCCGGCCGGGAGGCAGAGGGGAGAGCTGTGGGAGGTGGCTCTGGGTGCTCCTTTATTTTCTTTTCCCATCGGTGGCAAAGTGGAGGCAACTGGAGAGCATCAGAGCCAGCTGGGGACAGGGACAAGGTGAACACACGTCTTGGAGAGGAGAGGAACCAGGGCAGGACCAGCGATCTGAGCACCAGTGATGTTTGTGAGGGGAGTGACAAATAATAATCCTGGAGCCCTGATGTTTGGGCTCCCACCAGAGCCGGCACCTGGCAGGAGCTGGGCCAGGCCAGGGGGAGGCTCAGGAGGAGCAAGGAGCCCGCGGGCTACTCATGGCAGAGGCAGGCAGGGAAAGGCAGCTAGCTGCCAGTGCTGTGGTGACCTCGGACTGGGGGGACGGTGCTGCCTGACCCCACAGCAGCTCTGCCACGGTCAGTGCCACACTGCTCCCACTGGGCTGGGCCGTGCTGGGGGCACAAGCAGCCTTTCCCAGAGAGTCGCATCCCAGCAAGGTCTGGAAAGTGAGAAACCTCCCCAGCTGCTGCTTTCCTCTCTTTTTTGCCTAGTACTCCAAGGCATGTGTAATGCTGTCTCTGGGCTCCCCCCGGCCCTGCAAAGCCCTGAGCTCGGCTGCACTGGGAAGGGGACCTGACCACCCTGCTCCCCCCCTCTACTTCTGTTTGGAAACAGCCCCTTTGATTGCAGTGGACGCGATGGGGCCCAGCCTGCTCAGAGAGAGATGTGGGGGTTTTTTTCCTGGCTATTTCTAATGCCTCACCATGCTTTTTTGGACCTGCGCGGGTTATTTTGCAAAGTTTTCGGGCCAGGTTTTCTGTGAAACTCAACTGTCAATTGGAGGAAGGGCTCTGCCAAAGGGAAAGTCAAAGAGCTGCTGTAATGACCTCCCCTCTCCCCGCAGCAGTTTATATAGTCAGAGTATATAGACTCGCTCCCTGAGGGACCCACTTCATTGCACTCGTGGCCTGCAGTGCCACTCTGGGATGGAGCTGTGTCAACACGGCCCTCATTTACTGACACCTTTTGCTGGGCTGCGGAAGGGCCTGCACAGGGTGGGGAAGAGTTTCCCTCGGAAGAAGCATGTAATCACCGCTTGCCAGACGCCCCCCGCGCTCCAGCCAGTATTTACTGCAAACCTGCCAAAGTAAACCAGCCCACTGCATTTTATTTCAGATAAACACAGCGCGGCCACGGTGGGGTGTTGCCTTCCGAAGGGCTGGAGACGGAGCAGAGGCTGAGGCGCCGGGAGAAAGGGAGGGAGGAGTGGGATGAATCCTGCAGGGTGCGGGGTGGCTGGCAGGCAGGATGGGTTTGGGCCCCTGGGGATGCTTGGGACCGGCAGCATGATAAGAAAATGCATAGATAGGATGCAAAACTCCACTTACATTGTGCGTGTTGGCCCTGCTCACCATGCACCAGGGCTTGTCCTCTCCTTCAGAGCACACACAAGCACCCAGCACATGTAGGGGGTGCAAGGGACACCTCAAGTTTTGCTGTCGGAGCAGGGATTTGCGGTGTACCCCAAGGCATGAATCCCTCCCAGTCGCACACACCCACACATCATCTCCACGTACACACACAGAGGCCATGTAGCACACACACAGCCCCTCCATGCACGCACACACGCCTCGGAGCTGCTCCCGCAGGCCTGGGAGAAGATGTGTGGGCCCAAAAACCGGGCTGCCTTTATTTTCCTCTTGCCTCCTTCCTCCAGCTGGCTCTTCAGGCCACCAGAAGAGAGCCAGAGCCTCTCTCTTCCCACACCTCCAACACACATGCACGGGGCAGGCTCGCTGCATGCCCTGAGCTCTCGTGCAAACGCTAAAAGTTGCTTAGGAGGGTGAAATCTGAGCAAGCGGGGCTCTCCCAGCCGCTCGACCACCAAAGGCCCAGGTCTGGCCGGCTCCGCTTTCCCTCCGGCCTGGATTGAACCAGGGAAAACCCAGCGAGGTGCTGGCGATGGCGGCATCGGGAAGCAGAGGAGAGCTGGGGAAGGTGGGAGCCGCTCCCCCCCCCGCCCCGGCCTTTAGCTCTTTGCGCTCCGAGATTAGAGAGCCCCGGCCTGGCCACTCTCCGGGGAGACAGCGGAGACCTTTCATGCCTCTTTGAAGAGCCAAGATAGTGTCGGCCTTGGTGCAGCCCAGCCTGCAGACGGGCCGGGAGGCGCGGGGGCAGCCGGCTATCTCAGCGTGCTATCACCCTGCCTCCCCCCGCGACCAGCCCCATTCCCACCTCCACCCCGCTCCCGGCCCTTCGCCATCGGCCGCTCTGATCTCTTATTTTTTTATTTTTTTTCCTTATCCCCTCTTCCACCCCTTCGCTTTGCCATTCATTTCTGCGGGCCTCCTTATTTATTTATTTCTGCGCCTCGCTTATTTATTTATTTCTGGCAAAGAGCTGGCTAACAAGTAGCTGGAAGCACTGGCCAATATTTAACTAAGATGGCTGGCCATCAGGTCCCTTTTGTTTGCTTGCAAATTAATCATCCAGCGCGCAGTCGGCGCCAGTGTAGATTTATCACACACAGAAGGGGGAATGAGGCGGCCGAAGGGAGACAAAGACTGTTCGCACCTTCCCGCTTTTGATCTTAGATTAGTGCAGCCTCCCTTCATAATACGAGTCTCCAGGGGGCTTCGCCGGGGAGGTCACTCGGAACTGGCGGAAGTTTGCACGCCATTAGCCAGACGCTGAAATTGGAAATCATAAGCGGCAAACATTTTATTTTCCTCCGCGGGCCGCTGCGCGGGTGGGTGCCGGCCGCGGTGCAAGGTGCGGGGCAGGCGCGGAGGGCGGCAGCGACGCCGGCCTCTGCCGCGGCGCCGAGGGCGCGCACCGNTTGTTGTGGGCTCCGTTAAAGGGAAGGCGTAGGGTTTGGGGGTTCCCACCGCGGCAGCGGCTGGAGGCAGGAGGCCGAGAGCCGGTTCCAAGCAGCAGAGGTTGAAAAGACTCGCTCCCGTCGTTGATAACTAGCTGCACAGCCCAGCCGAGCGCTGCGCGGATAGCCAAGCTCGTGGCTTCGTGAAACACATCAGACTTCCCCCTGCGTCTTCCCCGCCCCCCCCCTTTGAACGCATTACTCCCGCTTCCTTTCCTCCCTCCCCCCCCTTTCTCCATCCACCCCCACCCCCGACCAAAGGGGAGATATTTTGGTGAATGCAAAGCGATCCTAGACGCTGGTTACTACAGGGACTTCACCAAGCTGGCGCCAAGCGCTCTTAACCATGTGCGTCAAAAATGCAATGTTAGAAGAGCTAATCACTTTAGAGGTTCCGCTCCCATCTGCGCGCGGCCAGCGCCGAGCCCCCGCGCTCCCCCGCTCCGCTCTCGGAGGATTATCTTCCCCTCTTTAAAGCAGGGTGGGGGCGTGTGATGATTCGGCACCTCCCAGCGCTGGGATATCCCGCCTGGCACACGCGTGGGCGCCCCGTGCCCTACATGCCCACGGCTCCCACGACACGCACGCACACGAAGCCCCGTCTTTCTGCCCTGCACTGTCACTCCCCGAGGAACATGTCTCCCCAGAAACTTCCCAGGCGGATCCTGCCTGGCTCTTCCCTCTCCGTGGGGCCGGTGCAGGCCCACGCGTGATGCCTTCCCCGGGGGGTAGCCGGCTCCATGCGAGCCCGGGTACGCTGGCACCCGGGGATGGCCCCCCCGCCCCGGCGCTGCCCCGGCCGGGCGCAGGGAAAGCCGCACTTCCCGTCTCCTCCCCGCGCACCTCATGGAAGAGGAGGGGTGTGGGAGCGTAACCCTCTCGGCGCCGGTGCCAGCCGAGTGGCCTTAATTCTCAGCGCCAAAGAAAGAAAAAAGACTAATACAGTAAAAAAATCCCGTTTTCCAGCCGCACTCCCCCCGCCCCGGCGCGGTTAGCAGCCGCCGGGCCCGGGGCTGAGCCGCGCGGCGGCCCCTGCCCGCCTCGCCTCAGCCTCCAGCCGCCCACGACAACAATAATAACGGCGGCCGCGGCCGCTGAGGCAGCCGGAGCCGAGCCCTGAGCCGGGGGAGACCCGCAGAGCCACCCCCGGGCCGGCTCCCACCCCCCCGGGGCGCGCCCCCAGATTTGCGGGGTGGGGGGGCGAAACGCCCGGCCCCCGGCCTGGAGGTCCTGTCTCGTTCAAAGAAAGCAACTTTCCCGGGGGGGTGGAGGAGAACGGAGCGGGGCAGCGGGAGCGGGGGTGACACCAACCCCGGCGGCTGCGGGGACCGGCGGCAGCCGCGACGCGGCGGGGATGGGCGTGCGGCGCNGGGGCGGGGAGCGCCCGGTGTCCCCCCGCTGCGGGCCGGGAGGCGGCTGCCGGGGTAGAGCTCGCAGTGCCCGGCCCGGCTGGCGTGAGGTGCGGCGGGGGGGGG
>VYZW01003711.1:0-25761 GCA_013401315.1 Balaeniceps rex
AAAAGTAACTCTAACTCAGCTGAAACCAGGACAGGGGAGAAACTTAATATAGGCTGATCTCTTCTCAACATAGCGTGTAGAAGAGAAAAATCACTCAGTTAAGATGCTGAGTGTGGCAAGGAAAGGAATACAAAACATTAGTACTTGAAAATACAGAGACAAAGACCTGGATAACATTGTGCTGAGCATGGTATAACAGGTACTCTAGTAATGCTGAGACATTTGGTATGTAAATGCCCAAACCATTCACAGAAGACCTTATGTTTTGTAGCAACTACATAAGCAGAATTCATCAAAGCCAGTGGGACTGCCTGCCTTACTTTTGTCAGTAGTATAATACAACAGCCACTGTCACAAAACACACATTCTGCACTACGTCCAGGAAAATACTGTAATGTTTGTGTATCACAGATAAACTAACTCCACAATACATACAAAGACTAAACTGTCATTATAAGAGGAAAATATGTCACTCTTCAGTGTCCTCTTGGTTCACTAATTGTGAGAGACTTTTGGAATGAAACACTGAAGACAATTTAGTCCTTATAGACAGGTATAAACAAATAATAAATACACTTACTGAGAAGTGTGATAAAGTAAATTTTGTAGCACTAATAGCCTTCCATACCATGCACTACCACAGAACTAAAATGAACTGCCACTTTACACTCGACAAAAATTGAAAGACCTTCTTTTCCAGCATTTGTATTTGAAGTCAGATGCTAGAATGCAATGTGCTGAAAGAATCAACTTTAGCCTTACTTCTCATGTAAACTGGGGAACATGGCTGCTGGGAAGAGCTGCAAAACAGTTACACAAGGATGTATGTGGCATGTTTGTAGGTTAATGTCTTTCAGAAAATTACTTATCCACCTGTGCCCCCCCCCCTTTTTTTTAATACAGCACATCACCTTCTACATTTATCCTCCCTCCTAGTTACAGAAAATTTCTGAAACATCGCTGATTTTGTCCCAAACCACTGGACCTTAGAGAAAGTTCCAGAGACAGCGAATGGCACACAAACTTTCTGTGTTTTTAACTAAGATTTGCCTGTCTAAATGATGATGTCTAAAGCCTTGAAAAGCTTGTACACTTTATCTTCACCATATTTTAAGTGAACGATACATAAAGTAAGTGCAAGGCATCAAAGTACGTGCATTGGGAAAGGCTGAACTTCAGGAGCTAAGACATCTTGAGGCAGCATGTACCAAGGTATTAAGGACTGAAAAGCAAGACTGGCTGGCTGTAGTTCTGGAAAAATGCATCTGAGGGTCTATGTACAAGAAACACGCCAGAGAAGATGTCGGAGCTCACCCAAATCAAAAGCAGTTCATGAGTGTGCAAGCCCAACGTGGTGAGAACAGCCAAAGTTGATGATTCTTCAATGAAGAAAATGCTGTCAGTGCAGTGGCACAAGGCAATGCAGATTGCTCTAGAAAATGTGTTTGGCTTGGCAGGATGGAAAAACCTTGGTCACCTGCTGCCTTTGAAGCCAGTAGCTATTCTGATCCCAGCTGGGCCTGAGCTTGCTTCCATTCAGAGTTCATACCTGTAGTATCTTACGTGGCACAATAGTCAAACATGCACATTCGCTATGCTTCCACTTTGATCTTTATAAACAAGAAGTTTGCACAGTATCTGCAGTACCAAAGCATGTGACTGCACATGCACCTGCAGTAATAACTCCATGAGACAAATAGGAAACAAGTACACCACACGTGTTATGCTTGAGGACTCTCCAGTGGGAGCTTAGGGGACACCGTTCCTTGCAGGATCCTGCCCAGTATTTTACAGAAAGTATACATGTTGCAGAAGTGCAGAGAGGTATAATTACTCTCAGAGCTCAGATCTCAGACTACCTGTTTGAACAAAAGAATAAACTGTAACTAGTAGGAAAACTGGAGCAATTAAGACAGGCTGGCACAATCACTTACTACAGAAAGATGCACCAAATAAAGCAAATATTTCTCCTTTCAAGCAGAACATACTTGTGTACATCTAGTAAGGCAATACAGTATTTAACTAAATAATCTTGGATTTGTTCTTTTGTTTATTCTGAATCTTATCCAATACACCAAACATAAAGGGGAAAAGTTCAGGTTACTCAGAACTGTAATACTGTTTAACCTAGCAATTTAAAATTTCTGTTTTGTTAATGGCCTTTGAGCCACAAGAATATTAAAAAAAAAAAAGCATTTTAATCTGCTACTGATGCTATATTTTGGGAGGTGAAAGACACAGTGAGCTGCTGAATTTTTACATGAATGTGTGTTAGCTACAGTTTAATTATTTGGTGGTGATACACCTGCTTCAAGACTCCAGACTGTCCTTACTGAGATTCCTAGTGCTGGTTACAGGATGGCGCCAGGTACACTGCATTTTGTAAAACTGCCAGGTGCTTTAATACCATTTTAAATTTACAAGGCCTTTCAGCGTTTTGGGAAAAAAAGAAGTCAATCCTGTAACATATACACTTTTCCAAGACATAAGACACAGAGAAACTCCCTTTTTTCCTGTCCTTCAAGAAGGCTAAAATCAAGGATTAAACTTAATTTTATATGAGGAACAACTTACTTTAAGGTCCCAATATCTTTCTCTGCACTGATGCTACCTTACACACACCTCAGACATGATTACAGGCTGACCTTTTCTCTGTGCACATTCAAATTACAAAATTAAATTTGAAAGAGCAGAAATAACTAACTGAATTTATCTTTAGAAAATATATCTGTATTTCCAAAGATAAATTTTGTACTGGATGTTTTTGATTCAATCTGTACCTTCACCCAGAAAGGAGCTCCTCATCTATGTAACTACTTACACGTCAAGTCCCTATTGCAGTGTTTAGCTGATCTGCAAGTGTGTAAGGAAAGGAATAAGAGGTTTTATTTTTCTGCATTAACAAGACTTCCTTTTTTGGCAAAATCCTAACAGATTACTAAACTACAGTCATCTGTTCCTGACAGAATCACAAAGATAATTTCCTTGTTTATCTGACTTTCTCTGATGGAGGCTATCCAAGGATTTCTTTCTTCTTGCTCAGCCATCATTCTTGGTTTAGTATCTCCAAATACCACACCTGAAAGTGACCTGCGCTTCAAAGAACTTTTTTCTTTTTTTCCCCACTCCTTTGGAAGAGTTCTAGTGAAAGCTGTATAAAACACACAACATGCTTGTTTTCACACCCTCATGGGAACAGAGGTAGTCCCTTGAGCTCTTGGGAATCAAAGGCTTCAGCATTTCGAATTTCAGCTAGAAAAAGCTGGACTGTCTACACTCTTCAAAAACCTGAGTAGGGAGCAGATCAGAAGAAAGGACATTGCTGTTTTAGGACTGAGGATGGGTTTGTTGAATTTCAGTCAAGGTTTGTGACTGTGAGTTGTCACTTGCTGTCCATTGTACCATGGACACCCTGAGATCAATTCTCTGGTTCAGTTCAGTTTCCAAACCAACACTCCAGTCAAAAAACGTGACTCTGATCTAACTTTATTAAGCAGTCTCTGCGAAGCCGTAACTGCAAACACAGTGAACCACTCTGTCCCTCTTGGAGATACTCCAGGTGAAGGGGGGTGGACTTCTGTCTTCCTACAGCCTCTCCCCCAGGGCAGGAATTGCTACCCCTGCCTCTCAGCACTGAGGCAAACGCCGCTTGCAGCACCGCACCCAGCCGAATCCAACCCCTTGTGCTCGAACCTGCCCAAGTTTAAGCCAGTGTCCTGTCATCAAACTGCTCTCCAGCCGGCAAGCTCACGCTCAGCCAGTTCCATACACAAATGAGTTAATTTCCCAGTGCTCCTCAGCCCAGCCCTTTTTACAAACACTAAGAAGAATTAACGAGGGAGAAAATAATTATTTGCAAACCCTCCAGCTTTTGAGCAGGAGATATCTGTGTTTGTGTGGATATAGGGTATCGCTTACATTAACTTGTTTAATTGGAATAAACTATAGCAGCGCTTTTTTCTTTTTTTGGCAAAGATAAATCACTGGGTTTAGCACAGCTGGTAATAGCTAATTCTGTACAAAGAGTTCTTTTCAGTAGTGTGGGTGGCAAAATACATTCAGCAACTGGCTTAATGAGTTCTTCCTTCTTTGCAATAGCACAGGACAGTTTGCAGAAGAAAAAAAAAAAAAGAGAGATTGTACCAGAAGACGTGGTATAAAATAATCCTGTTTGCTCTTCTGGTTTTGCCAATTCTCCCTTATTTAATGTCACACTAAATGGAGGCTTGCCCTGGTATTTCCCAGCACAGATAACAGTTAGGAGTGAGAGGTTAGCACTTATTCCAAATACAGGCAGGGAACAACCTCTGTTCCTCTGCACAGGATACAGGAGAGCATTCCTCAAGCAAAACGCCCCGGCCAAAACCAAACAGCAGAGCGATGGGAGTGCCACAGAGGGCTTTCCCCTCAGCAGAGCTACCATACGGCTTGTGGGTGGCTTGTTTAGCAAGGACTGGGAAGCCCGAGCTGCTAACGAGACCCGCTCCCCAGTGCAACCTCTCTGACACGGATCATTTATATGACAAAAAACAACACTGGTGCCAAGTACAATCATTTCAGCTTCACTGCTCCCAGCGTACAGCATGCCAACTGCAGTGTAATAACCCACTGCCACAAACAAGCACTAACTTTGACACACAGACACCTTCCTTTCTGTATGAGCTGGCCAAAAGCACTCGGGCTCTTCCAGCAGCACACACATGGATGTGAAAACGCTCCGCAGCTGTCAGCAAGACACAGCTCCTACCGGATAAAAACTGGGCTTGCAAGATCCACTTGACCTTCTGAATGTCAGTGAGATAGAGGGTGAAAGGCCAGGAAGGGCCCAGATGTTTGTATTTACTGTCATTATACGCCATTTAGGAAACAGCTGGAAATTTTTTCTAGCTGTTTTGTTTTGAATAATGACTCTGGAGCTGTACTTGAGTGAATTACAAATCTATTTAAAAAACAATCCAAAGTGTTACAAGCCATTACCAATGTTTCTCCTAACTAGACTGAAGAAAGGCAGGATTATGAAAAATTTCTGTTAGGAAAAACAAATTAAAACTGAAGGAGTATTTTATGAAGACAAACAAAATAACCAATTAATGAGGAAACTCTCCAGATATCTTCAAGAAAAAGCAGGCAGTGAAACTGCAAATAACAGTGTTTACTCGTATCTACAGTTCCTGTTTTTTCAAGAGATTATTTTGGTATTTGCTCATTCATTTCTTTCGGCAGCAAGTGGAAGACTGAGGGTTACTCCTATAGATAATATTAGGCAGACTGATTAAAAACAAGAACCAATCAAAACTTCTTATAACTGCCCACTGCTCATTTATGGTATAAGCAGCCTGATACTGAGAATAGTATTTTCTAGTACATGCCTCTCCATAACTGAAAGCCTATGGAATTTTGGTCCGTGGAAGGTTGTTGATGAATCTTGAAAAGACTGTTTAAACACACGTCGGGGGGGGGGGGGAAGGAGCCAGTTAAGGGGAATATATTGAATCTAGGAATTTGTCAGTAATAATTTCTAATACAAGACTTTCCAGTTCTTGTGGCTTGACAGCTTACATATTTCTTCGTTTTCTTTCCATTTATCTGTATAAAAACATTGAAACAAAAAGGGAAACTGACTGACTATAGGCAGAAAACAGTGAAGCTACTTGCACAAAAGCTGCTATGAGGGACATAAATGCTCAACAGAGATTCCTCCATTATCTTTCAGTACTAATTCATTTCAGAGTTACTTTTAACAAAGAGAGAACAAGATTAACTGGCAAGAGATTATAAGTGATTCTTTAATATATGTAATGGCTTATGTCCTTTAGCATACATATGCATCCAAAAAATATCTTGCTCATTCTATGCCAGCTTGTTTGTTTTGCTATTTAAATATACCGTATAAACCTTACATATAAGCCTGCGTACAAAAGAAAACCCCCTTTGGGAAAAAACGCAGAAAAGTGAGCCAGTAGATGGCATTGTGGCACTTCAAAAGCCATTCCAGAAAATTCCACTTAAAAAACATGCAAGCCTAAGTACTGTGTTTAACCACTTACTGCTTAACCAATGCAGTATTTTTCTCCTGCTCAGTGCTACACATGCACAACTGAATAAACAAAACCACACGATGTAGCTGCACTGTCATACTAGCCCTGAAACAAATCTTCCCTGCTCTGGTTCCCAAATCTAATTAGCTCTGTATACTAGATTTACAATCCCAGACTTGAAAATATGATCCTTATTTGATGACTAGTGTCCCATGATCCATGGCCATCAAGGGGATAACAGAAAGGATGTGATTAGTTGAAAAATATTTCCTAAAAAGTAATCACATGAGAGATCTTACAACCAATGCAGATGATACTATTTCCTGCCATACAGAAACTACTGCAGAATAGGTATTTTCCCTTAAAAATAGATTTCTAGAGTATTTTATGAATACTCCCATTTTCTTTCAATTAAACTGCTGATATGCTTTCACATCTAGGGATGAGAAGACTGTAGCAACCCACCAGTTTCTTACGCAACACAGCACTTCTCTGTGTTGCTAAAACCACAAAAACTTGAAATCATTTTGCAGAACTCAATGTACAGAAAAACTCAGGAATTTACTTTAAGAATTACATTCCATACACAGGCAAACTTATTTAAATTGCAGTTAGAGTTGCAATTATCAGTTGTTTACCTGCATGCTACTTTATAGATAAACCTGCTTTACCTTGACCAGCTCTGAGCACGGGGTTCGACCAGAGACCTCCAGAGGCCCCTTCCAGTCTCAGGTATTCTATGAGGCTTACATATCAATGCTCTTCATGCTATTAGTCTTTAAGAAAAGGTCTAGTTTCACTGTGGTTTTCGTTTTGTCAGGAATTTCTAATAATCCTTGTATCATAACAAAAAACTTTCAAGTTAGTGTAATTGAATCTGCCTACCTTAAGGGCTCTTAATTAAATTCAATAGTGCACTCCACATGTCCAGTTGTATGTATTAAAATTTTTTCCATGTCACTTCTACTAGAGCAAATTAAAGCAGTCTGGTTTTCCTGATGGAGAATTTCAACTTCAGGTCTCCATTGCCTGATAGGCTAATACTTAAGAAACAAACAAGCAACCAAAGCTTCATCCACAAAATAAAATAATGGTTCAAATATTTTTGCAAATTTAATATGTGCAAAAACATCATGCTCACTTGAACAAAGCTGTTTTTTATATGTGGAAATTCCCTTCTTTTAATTGTAAGTAGCTTTTAAAGACACAGAATACAAGAAAAATGTTTCTTCCATCCCCTTATGAAGTTATGAGCATTACTGTGAATGTTTAAACATTAAAAATGAATGCCTCCTTTCTGGAACAGAGGTGGTCAGGTTGGACTGGAGCATCCAGGAGAATAGGGGAAACAGTTCCTTCCTCTTATCACTTCTTTCTAAGTGATCCCATCTGTAGAGGTAGATGACAAGTGTCACAAACCCCAAAGCATTTCAAAGAGAGAAGAACAGTGTGAGAGAGAAGAGAACAAAAGCACTGTGGTACCAGATCAGTTCAAGGATCTATCTTTTCCAGTATGTTGTCCCCACCACCGGGCACCAGCAGTTCCTCAGGGAAAGGGAGTATGAATATGACACACATGCATACATGCTTCTGCTGGAATGCCTCCTCTGCTTCCAGTGACCACAACTTTTTGGCAACTTCAGGGCCATGTAGCTACAACCATACCACCATTTTAACAGGCTCGATTAATTTGTCTGATCCCTGTTTGAACTCATCTACCTCCTGGCCTCCCCAGCATGCTGTGGCAATGAGTTCTACCATATAAATGTGCATTTTGTACTTCTTTTGAACTCTCAGGCTTGATGGCCGATCATTTTGCTTAGACCTTGTAAAACAGTAAAATCAGTAAAAAAAAATTCACTCTTTTTATTTTCCTCAGAAATATTTTTCTCTTGGGAGAGCTTTCAAGTGGTAAGCTCCTCATGGAAAGATTCCTTCCTTTGTGTACAAATATCCCAATACCAGGAAGGAGGATAACAGCCTACACCAGTAGTACTCAACCAGCTAACATCCATGCAGTCAGGAGCAGAGAAAGCAGGACTAATAACTGTCATCATTTCTGAACAGGCTGCAAGAGCACCTTGACACCTGCAACCAATCTGACAGTAGAAACTGGTTCAAATAGGAAAAGGTGACCTGACTGACTGCTCTTATTAAGGCAGAGTCCTTCAGAGTGCCCAGCTGCGCCTAGTTACCACACTGTGGTTCAGAAAGTCTGTTGTATCGGAGTGGACCCTTGGAATAAATACAGTGTGACCTTGTGTGATGAACTCCAGAGTGTGGTGGCTCACAGGCAAAGGAAAGCATCCTTCACCATCTTATTTATGATGTGTATTTGGTCTTGTATCCTGTGAGGCTCGGTGCTGGGGACTGCCACAGAACCAGCAGGAAGACGATACTGGGTCACCCGATGGTTTTGCCTTCCAGGAAATTCACAGGCAACTTAAAATTGTTACAGGCATGTCTGGCCTGCATCGAACTGTGATTTTCCACTTACGCATCAGTAAGAAAAGAAATTCGGTTATTTTCTTGTGTTCATTGGTTATCCTCTGCTATCATGAGAATGCTTGGTGAGGAAAGCAGCCTGACACATACAAGACAGACACTTTTTGTGGCAAGATTTGGCTGGTCTGCCCTTGCAACTGAATCCACAGAATCTGATTTCCTCCCAAACACATCGAAGTGTTTGAACTTTTCGTCCTTTGGCATACTCGTAAATGTCAATTCTTCTTGTGCAGCCAGTGCTTCAACAGAATCAGAGTTGGAGCATATGCAAAAGTATTCGCACTCTGATCACGCCAGGTGGTATTTTCTCAACTCATTCAGTGGCTCCTGGTGTAGTGGCCAGCTGCTACTGAACAAATCATCCTGTATTTAGTTATTTGTTTTAGAGAATAGCAATTATAGCTAACTCCAAAGATAAGATTTTTTGAAGATGACTTTTGTTTCAAAATCCACATTTGTAAACAACTGGTATAAATTACTTTTGAAATTTTTTTAAATGGGCTTGGTGCTGGTTTGCCAGAGCTGAGGCCATTGTTTAACCCAGCACCAGTCAAAGGGGATTTTCTCAGATACTAAAAAAATGGTGACAACTGTGGTTGTGTCACAGGCTTTCATTGCTTTTCCAGACCAAAATTATAGTCAGAAAAAAAAATACCTGCCCTTACTTGCACAGACATAGGGAAGATTTGTGGTAGACTTCATACTAACATAGTCTTTTAAGTTTTCCCCTGTTCCATTGCTTATAGGACTGGTAACTATTTGTGAAAGAGCAACCTCCTAAACCATACCCACCTATAACCATGAGCATCTGGACCAGGTGGGGAGCTCAGTCTTACGATTCCCTCAGGTTGGGGACTCCCCACTGACCACATCTGTCCAGGAGGAGAAACATGGCAACTTCTCCAGACTTTTCTGCCCACCTGACCTGATGTTCTTCACATCAGTCACTTGGGCAGATTTAAAAACGGAGTCATAACATCCCCTGGGTAAATTAAAGAGTTAATTATGTGACAATACTTCTCGGTCCTAAACATTGGGCTTAATCACTGGGGTTTTCTATGCACTTTCACTAAAAAAGCACACTGGCAGAAAATGTATTATCCTCAAGATACTACATTTGCTAATTTGCTGTACAATTCCAGGGTTAATTGACAACTTCTTGCCATTTCTGAAAGCAGTTTGACAGATTTTACCGATTTGCTGTAGGCACTCCGACACTGCCTACAGCAAATCTATGTGAGGTACAATAATATCTACTGCTCACAAGTAAAAGAAAAAGCTCTCAACTCAGCAAGAATTATGTTTCTTAAAAAAAATTTTAAAAATCTTACAGACTGGTACACAGGATCTTCTGTACAAATCAGCGTTTATAGACTAGTATTTCTTACTTTGTTGCAAGCTCACAATCCAATCAATAGTTACATTAAAATATACTGGCAAGGAAAAAACCACAAAGAAGTAGAGTTAGCCAATCAGGAATTTCTTTAAACTGCAAGCATGCAAATCAAATTTAACTAATAAGTTAAAATTTTCTGAACTTGATTTTTGAGCATGTATATTCCTCCCTCCATAAATTCATTCTTTAACTGCATAATTAGTTATAGGAAAATTCTTTCAAGTGACATTTAAACCATTTTCCTAAGCCTTGTAGGCTTTTATGGTTATATTGTCTGCATTTATGCTGGTAGCAGCTTCTGAAGCTGCCAACTTGCTTGTACAGCAGAGTAAAGATATTAAGTTCTCACAAGTTCCTACGGATACCTGGCAACCACCTACAGGAGAAAACCAAATTAATGGCTTCTCTGGAGGAAAGGCTACAGCTTAAGTGCAAGTCTCTCTGTTTAGCCACCAGAGAATCAAATTGGGAGAGGGGAAATTGTAAATATTTCAACCACAGAGTAAGCTTACACAAGACCTTTTAAGTGATGACAGAACCACAATAATTGAGCCATGAGACCCAACAACACAGAAAAGCAGATTTCCTAAATTCAAGTGTCCACAAACTGTCTTTTTAAAGTTCAGACAGGACAGACCAGCAAGTTACCACCAAATAAGGGAAGGTGTATCCAGAGTCACCACCGACTCCCAGGTGTTCCTCCCCATGCAGTGGCTAGGTACCTCATCACCTACCTTTCATTACTGGTCCCCACTTCCAGTGCCAGCTAAAACTACCTTCTACTGAACACAGGGCAAAAGCCACGCAATGCGATGGTCACAAACTGAGGTCACTCCTTTCCTGCAAAGTCACACTGTAGCTTGTCCCGTGGAGTGGCAAATACCTGCCCATCTCTCTCTAGTTTAGATACAAGCCCTCTAACATGTATACATTGGAAGCACCCACCACAAGAGTTGTATCTCACTGTGTTGCTTTGTTCCAGCTGATGTTAAGGGACATAAATTCAATTTTTTTCAGTCACAGAGGGAAACGTTGAATTGTTAAAGGCTCTTGTAAGAGACGGACTAAAACTTGCCCTAATTACTACAGCCTGCCTGAGTCAATATGCAAGTGTTACAAACTTCCCATGCAAACTGAGAAAGTTAATCTTAGAAACAAGAATGATAAATACTGTGCTTTCATCAAAAAATGCTTTTCCTTTGAAATTCTGATTGGGCAATAATAATGTATCAACCATTTTAGGGAGAAACTTTCTCAGGGAATACAGTGATAACACATCTATCATTTTCTGTGGCTCAGATGGTATTTGACATAATTTCTCCTTAGGTCCCCCCTTCCCACCACCCAGCTAAACTCTGATGCCTTAGTTCTACAGTGATGCCAAGTTTCCTTTCATTACGAAGGCTATGAAGAACTGCAGAACAACTCCTTAAGTCGTGGTCTAGTTAAAAAAGCACAGAGCAAAACAGTCTGTGCAGATGCAATGTTTGGCTTAGCTCATGTTAGATTAATGAATTTTCTACTTTATGCTTTTATACCTGAAAAATGAATGAATGTATTTTCAGTCTTTGTCTTACTCTACTTTCCTTAAAAAAAAGGTGCGGCCCCTGCACACAATACAGCCCTGAAGAAACCCTGCCAAAGAGGTATCACTCTTACCTAAAGGATTGTGAGCAGTTCGTTCATGCAAGAATCTGGTCCAGAAGGAAAGCAAAGTCAGGTCACTCTGGATCTGACAGCGGACCCTAGGATCTCAAGTATGGGTTTCCAAGGCAAAAGTCAGTCAAATGCATAGAATAAAACGATAGTGTTCAACAGCGTCCAGCGTCCCACCTGCAGTCACTAGTTTCATAGTAAGAGAACTGGGGGAAGGGAACCTATTTCCTAACGTGACAGCAAATAATCACTTACAGGTCTGTTCAGTAACACTGGTTGAGAAGGCCAGAAGCAAGTACTAGTAGGCCACAGCTAATGTAAACAAATAAACCAAACCCAAACATTAGTCAATGTCAGACGAGAAACCTCTTTTGGAGGGTAAAAAGTTACTGGCAAAAAATGGCAATAAATTAGAAATGATCTATTATTTGCATAAGAGGCAGGAGCCTTCCATCTATTTCAAAACACAGTAAGACCCCCTGAAGTCAGACACCATTTACTGCTAAATTAAATGATAGGAAAGAAAATGCTACATATGAGTGCCCAGAATTTTAACACACTGCATTTGCTTTTATATCCATAAAGGACCACCTCTACACTGTTAAATGCTGAGAACATCAATTTTTACTTAACGTGTTTTGCTTCTGCTGTAAAAATGTAAGAACGAAAAAAGTCCCTGGCATAGAGATTTCGTCTTGTTGTGCCAATAATGCTAGTCAATATTAGCATGTAAGTTTTTAATGATTCACTATACTGTTTGATTATCCACTCCCAAAAAACACCTTAATTAGCAGAAATATTGATTTTACAACGTTCAGTCCTACAAGCTTAAGAAATATGAGCCGATAAACCTAGTCCTGAATAATAAAAAATTAAACTGATATAGTAATAAAATTGTAACAGAGAGAAAATGTCCTCCTGCATCTAAATTGAGTTGCAGTAGACAACATTTTAAATAATTTTAGTTTGAATCCTGCTGAGGCAATCATTTATGGAGCGCTGCCTTGCCAAGCAAGTCACCCAGTGCTCCTTGAGAGGATGTGATTGTACTGTTGCCACAACGTACTGTCTGGTTCAAAATATTCTCCCCGAAGTATAATAGAGTCATAGCACAAAGCAAACAGTGCCAAAGGTCTAGCTGACAAGCTTTTCCTATCAAGGAGAAAAGTCACCTGGTCCAAATTCAGTTTTTAAAAAGGATGACAGAAAGTTAGTGCCTTTTCATACAGCATACAAAAAAAATCCTGTCAACAACTTTTTCCAGATTTCTATCTAATAAAAATAAACTTTCTCCTTCTCTTTTATATGAATAGGAAATTCTGAGCATCTTTTCAGTCTTAGAAACCATAGCATAGTTACAGTCAATGGACATATGTTTAAAATAGCAAAAAGAACTCCACTCTTCATAACATTAACTCTAAAAGATAGACTTTACAGTCTGAAGGAACAAGCATAATATGTCAATGTTACCTTCTGTTTTAAACAGTATTGCCAGTAATTTCCAAGATAAAGCCGTAACTATTTCAGCTACAGAACCTTCACTTCTTATAAATTCTGCATTTGCACAAGTGTATTTGAAATAAAATGCTAACCGCTTTCTATAATAAAAGATTAAACACTCTCATTAAGTGCCCAGAATGACCATTTAGTGGAAGACTCTTGTCACTTCATATGTCTTAGCAAAAAAATACACATCCCCACACAGACGTACCCCCCTCTTCCTCATTTCTTTAAAGGACCAACCTACATCACTAGGTCAGCACTCATAGAAAAGGAAGGAGCAAATGGTTTTTAAGTAAAAAGAACACATTTTAATCCATTCTTCCTTGAAAGTAAATGTATCTTTCAGGAGAGATAAAAAGCATGTCTTAGCTGTAAGTCAGTCCTTATGTAAAGAACTAAAGTAAATAACTAAATCCTGGCTAATATTTGACAGCTGCTGCCTTATGGAAACACTGAGGTCTGCAAGGACAGTGGCAGAATGATTAAATGGTAAAACAGTATGTCAGCTGTTGAAGAGATTAAAAACCAACAGCCTGTATAACAGCAACAACAAAAAAAGATCAACAGGACAACAGCAACCGGTGGCATCAGCATTACCAGAAACGTGTGTGTAGAAAAGGCTTTAGTTCCTATTTCAGTGTCTAAGCGAGTACCTTAATTCTCAAGCACTCTGAGGTGTGGAAGGCAGCGAGACCTACTAAGGTTCAGCCCATTTAACAAATTATGTTTGTCTAAACATCAACTTAGGAACTCTTTTTTCCCCCCCTTTTCTTTTTAAAGAGATTTTTGGCACCACTGGTATTAGCAACCAGTTCTGAGTGTTGAATGCTGGAGCATGCCCCCTCCCTGCTGCTGGGGAGCAGCAGCCCCGGGGCCGGGGCACTGCTGCTGGGAGGGAGGCCATGCAGAGCAGCTCCATGCCTGCCACTCCCCAATGCTAAGGGGTATCAGATGGTGCTGCTGGTGTGTTGACACCTCCATAACGCTTGTTATGAGTCATATACACAATGCAACACAGCCGGGACTCTAAAACGGTACCTCAGGCAGAGCATACACTGGCATGTTTCCTTCCCACTTGCAAGAACCAAGACTCCGGATCTTGACTCCTTTGCTTCTCCATCAGAAAATACATCACAAACACAGTCAAAATCAACTAGTGGGGCAGGCTATGGAAGGTATTAAAACCCTCCTATGACTGTATATGTACAAGAGATGGTCTAAGGAAGTTTTCTCATGGCTGCCTATGCCCCTTCAGTTCCACCTATGTCAGAACAGCTGTTCTAAAGTCCCAATGCAAAAGGTAAACTGGGGGGACTGCCAGTATAAGCACAAGCCCGAGCAGACCTGCCCTAAAAGACGTTTAACGAAGAGTCGTATGGACTGTCAGCATCAGTCAAGAGCTGATACACACTGAGTCTCTCCCTGTTGTCAGCAACAGGCAACTGTGAGAATGGCAGCCAGAGGGCAGCTGATTTTGGGAGCTTCTGGGTGATGGCTCTAGGCTAGACTAGATACACAACTACAGTCACCCCGTGGGCTTCCTACGAGTGGTAGCTAGTGCTGGGTTCCAAGCAACCAACATTGTAGCAGCTCAAGCTTTCAACAAGCTGTTTCAACATTTTCCTTCAGATTGTTCTAGCTTTAGGTATGTTCTTGTTTCCCTTTCATTGACTTTATTGAGAAGATTAATGATGAAAACCAGATCTATCGGAACTTGCTTCTGTATGTGAATGGTACCTTCAAAGTTCATCTAGGCAGGACCTGGCAATAGAGTCCTTAAGGCTGCTAATAAAACTCCTAAATGCTTATTTGAATGGATGCAGCATGCTGCTTGTACTGATTTTTAGCTATTTACCAGAAAAAACTTGACTTACGTTCCTTAATTAGTAGAATTTACTAACAAATTAATACACAGGACAGGTAGATACATGGGCTTAATTAATAAGGCAGCAAATAATGCAAACAGAAATAAAATATTATCTACTTAAAAATAATTAGGTAAATAGATTCCTATAGAGAAAGCAGTTTTTAGGTCATAATCAGTGCAATTGTAACAACTGAAATGGACTGGGTACTGATTTCTACCTGTTACTACACCTTCCAATTCTCACTTTTTTAGTGTTTTGTACTAAACATTGCGTAGTGTTTTCAGCACTGCAAACTTTTTTCTTGAATCAGTAATTTGGAAAAAATATGTTCAGTTCTGTGACAGCACATTTCATCATAGATAATTCAAAACATTTTTCCAAATGGATCAGTTAAATTTCACAAGTTTGCTGTGATGTAATGCAATAACACCAACTCTTTTAACTCCTACTTGGCTAAACTTTCTAGTGGAAAACTTCAGTATTTACATGTAAACAAAAAAAGATTTTTCAGCCGTCAGGTTTGCTTGACACTGAGAAGAACGTCGTCAGCACTCATGAGCTACTTTTAGTTCCAGCTGATCGGATCCATGCTGCCGTCTCTGAGTCAGGATACACAGGGTAAACTGATAAAATTTGAGAAAAGTGAATCAGAGGACCCAAGCAGCGCATAAATGAAGGTGAAATGTTACTGTTTTGTCTAAAATATTCATTACCAATTATAACTTCCGTCCTTACAGATTTTTCTGTTGACATTAAGTTCCTGATCCAAAGAGAGCAAGAGAACAAGGTAGAGGCTGATAATTTCTAATATGGATGATGATTTACAACTGAACAATCAAAGACAGTGAGATACCTGGTCAGGTCACTGCTCCATTATCATTGTCCTGCTACTGAACGTTGTAAGAAGATGAGTTTACTTAGGACACCTTTTAAGAATGGCAGCAAGAAGCTTCCTAAACACTATTTTCTTGCAGCTGCAGAGCAACTTACAAACGTTCTCTTGTAGTACAACCGTGACTGCAACAACATGAATGCAAAGGCCTTGCAAAAGCAAGCACCAAGTAAAAATGACTGGTGGTGTCTGCAGGAGGGAAACAGCTTAGACATGGACCTTCCAGGCACACAGTCCTGTCAGACCTCCTCTTCTAACCACAAAAGAAGTTAAAACATGCAAAACAAGACTAACAACTCCAGATTTGTCTCAAGACTTCAAGCATGGCTGCTGGGTTATGCACCTACACTGGCAGCTAAGACTTCCCAAATTTTGAAAACTTCCAGTTCCTGTAGAAGATGAGAGATTGTGGATGAATAATACCAGAGGCTGTGCATGTTTGAGGAGACTATGTACCTCACCAATTTCTCCAAACTGCAGCTATTAAAGGATGATATATTGTGGACAGGAAATGAGGAAACAACTGCATTTGTTATTAGAAATCTTTGGCCTCTCAAAGCATGCATTGTTGCATATGCTATTATCCCAGGCGAGCAGGTAGGTATCTAATGACTAGATTTTCTTGCAAGCTCAAGTTCTTAGGCATGAGACTGATGGTTCAGAAACACAACTTAGAGTCAAGTGGAACTACTACCATTATTTGTCATAAAAACCAAAATCCGTTTCTCTCAGTTATAATGTACTGATACAACCTTCCAGCAGTCTCTCAGGTTGAGAAAGACAAAAAAAAAAGTGAATACACCTTTTACAGTGTTACTTCCCCACAGTCTTTGGTGTTCGAGTGTGTACCCTAACACATTGATCCATGTCAGGAATGTAACCAACAGGTGGTAGAAGAAACCTCTGCTGCCTCGACCAGTTCTTGCAGTGCCAACTCACTGCATGGCTCAAGTGGCTCAAATGGGTCCCCTGTGGTATAATGAAAAATACACTGGAGGACAAGGACGTGTGAAGTGTTCTACACTCCCAGTCTACAGATTCACTTTATGCTTTGCTGTTATCCAGCATCAATCCAAATTACAATAAAGCGGACAAACAGTTATTCATTCATAAAATTCAAAACTGACAATGTACAACCATTTATTAAAGACACGGGTGTGGAAATAAAACAAAAAGCACAATTAACTTATCTACACTGAGGTAGGCTACATCAAAGGTACCTCTTTTCCTCCTTTGTCTCACCTTTTCCCTTCCTTATAAGAGGGCAGACAGGTTTCCAGCCTTTGTCCATGTCCCCCCCTTCCTGACAAAGTACCTTAGTTTTTACAACTGGTTCATGACTGGGAACACATCCACTCACCCCATCTCCGTGCAATGAATGATACCCAATCTCTCTCTCTTCAGCAAAGCATGTCTTAATATATTAACTCCTAACTTTTATATTGTGTGTCAAATGCATGACAAATGTTGGTGCCCTAAAATCTAGCAGCATTTTATTATGTAAAACTAAGAAAATTCACCCTGTAAAATACTAGTATTTCCTGCCAAATATATTATGAATAATGTCATAGCGATGAATACACTAATCTTCTTAACCTTTGTAAAGGAAATGCAGGGGTTCTGACTCCATTAGGTCCCCTCACCTTACTGACCTTCCTCGCTAGCCATGAGACCGTGGCTGCAGAAAGTACAAATATCTGTACAGGTTCTTCTCTGCCCACATAAATTAAGATGCAAAATAGAATCACCATTCTATTTCTTATATATGTTAATTAACTGAGTAACTTAAACCAGGTTACATTTAATAGGTGATTTTTAACACACAGCTCAAATTTCCTAGGTTATTTTCCTGCTGCATTTTCTGAGTAAGCATAATGCAGCCTTGAAATAAAAAACAAAAAAAACCCCAAAAACCAAACAACCCACAACAAAGCAATAAAACACAGAACCATGCAGCACATCTGATAAAAGAGTTCTAATTCAGCACGGAAGGAGAAGCAAGGAACAACCAAACAACTTTACTTTATTTCAGAAAAATCAAATTCACAAGTTAGAGCAGAACTTGGGCAGGTCTAAATCGACATTTGCTGCAGCAGAAATATTGCCTAAGCTCTTTTAGAACTTGCATGCACACCAGAGCAAATATTTTCATTTCATTGAACTTGGTAGGCAACTCCCCAGCATAAAGTGTATGGTAAAAACACTCTCCAGCAATATCAAGCCTGGAATATTTATCAAACACATTTGCGATCCATGAAAACAAACTCTTAATTATGCACATATTCAAACTATGAACTCCACTTCCTGTATTAAATAGCACAACAGAGCCTCATCTAAAACAGTTTTTCATATGGGAGAAGAAGAGGTGCTGGTGAGTGGGTGCTCTTCTATACATTATTGCTAAGATTTGACCTTCTGAGCCACCACTGACTAAAATTAGTACACTTCATTTCGAGCTTGTTTGGATGCACACTGTACTACTATGTTCCACTGCTCTACAGTAGATTTAGCAGCAGGATTTAGAAGCATCATAAGATATTTTCTTATGAGAAAATAAAGGGCGTATTAGGACATAAGTTGTGATTCTGACTGTACTTTTCTCTCTGATTTACCTAACATCGTGAAGGCCTAAGTGACTACACCTTTCCATCTGCACCACCAAAACTTAGGATATGTATTTACCTACCACTGTAGCCTCTAAATAATAGAAATGTTAGTGTGGAAGAGGATCTGTTGTTGTGGGCTTATACGGGACAGCTTATATAATAATACCATTACATAGCGGGGTTCCCCAGGGCTCAGTTTTGGGGCCAGCCTTGTTTAATATCTTTATCAATGATCTGGATGAGGGGATCGAGTGCACCCTCAGTAAGTTTGCAGATGACACTAAGCTGTGTGGAAGTGTTGATCTGCTTGAGGGTAGGAAGGCTCTACAGAGGGATCTGGACAGGCTGGATCAATGGGCCAAGGTCAGTTGTATGAGGTTTAACAAGGCCAAGTGTGAGGTCCTGCACTTGGGTCACAACAACCCCATGCAACGCTACAGGCTTGGGGAAGAGTGGCTGGAAAGCTGCCTGGAGGAAAAGGACCTGGGGGTGCTGGTTGACAGCTGGCTGAACATGAGCCAGCAGTGTGTCCAGGTGGCCAAGGTGGCCAACAGTGTCCTGGCTTGTGTCAGGAATAGTGTGGCCAGCAGGATTAGGGAAGTGATCATGCCCCTGTACTTGGCACTGGTAAAGCCGCACCTCGAGTACTGTGTTCAGTTTCGGGCACCTCAGTACAAGAAGGATATGGAGTTGCTGGAGCGTGTCCAGAGAAGGGCAACAAAGCCGGTGAAGGGTCTGGAGAACAAGTCTTATGAGGAGCGGCTGAGGGATCTGGGGCTGTTTAGCCTGAAGAAGAGGAGGCTGAGGGGAGACCTTATCACCCTCTACAACTACCTGAAAGGAGGCTGTAGAGAGGTGGGTGTCAGTCTCTTCTCCCAGGTAACAAGCGATAGGACGAGAGGAAACGGCCTCAAGTTGCACCAGGGGAGGTTTAGATTGGATATTAGGAAAAATTTCTTTACTGAAAGAGTGGTCAGGCATTGGAACAGGCTGCCCAGAGAGGTGGTGGAGTCACCATCCCTGGAGGCGTTCAAAAAAACGTGTAGACACGGCACTTCGGGACATAGTTTAGTAGGCATGGTGGTGTTGGGTTGACAGTTGGACTAGATGATCTTAGAGGTCTTTTTCAACCTTAATGATTCTATAATTCTATGATTCTACATTCCAGGTCCCACTACTTTGGAATACCTAGGCAATTTAGAAAAAACTTGTTCTTGCATAATAGTTATGATTCTTTAAGATCCATCAAGATCTTAAAGATGTGGTTGACCCTGTTCTGTTAAGTAGAGGGAACAGGGAACTTTTATATGACTGAAGAAAGAATTATCATCATCCAGTTTCACAACACGGTTGAATGTAATGTTCAATGGTATTTATTTAAGCAAGAAATACCTTTCTGAAATGAACTGAATTCATAATGACTGTTGTTGTTTTAGCTTGCTGGCAGTGAATTTCACCCATTCTTGAGAGATACGTAGATGAAATAGGAGGATTTCTACCATATACTAACCCAGAAGCAACATTTATTAGCGTTAACAATGGAAGACAGCATAAAATATGCTTGCCTTTTGGAGGCTGATTTCTAGGATTTTTGGTGCTGAGCCTGTGTATCATACAGAAAATTAATAGCAAAATGGCTATGACTGTCTTCATGTTTAAAATCTGGTTCTTACAAAGACAGAAAGCTTGTTTATGTGGATCATTATTTGCTGGGGTCTGATCCACATTCTCAGTGGAAACCCATCCCAGCAAAAGTGCTGTGAATATCATTGTTGTCCTTGAAAGGATCACACAAGAAATGCGCATAGACAGACCAGGTTTTGAACACTTGACATTTCTGACCAAGAATTACAACAAGTAGGAAAGAAAGAAAGGACAAGATCATAGTCACTGTCATCTTAATACTTCAAAAGAAGAAACACTGAAGACAGAAAGATCAAGTACCTTACATTTTTAACAATGATTCACTGGATTTGGGGTCATCTTATAGTTTGATAAGCTTTTCCATAAAACCCCAAAACCCCTAACCAAGCAATCAATGCCCACTGATGCCCATTCCCTGCTCTGTTTTTCACCTTCTTTTATACCCTGCTCTGTTTTTCACCTTCTTTTATAATATCATCCAACTATTAGATTGTAAATCCTGTACAACCACAAAAATAGCAATGCTCTTCATAGTGGTTTTTACTGCCCTTTGGACTGAAACTGTCCTGGAGGAAAAGGAAAAGGGAATTCACTATTGTACTTTCCTACTGGCCAATTTCTGTAAACTTCTGTAAATAAAGCACAGAAATAGCTTGTCCATTTTTGGGTTTCACAGCAGAAATTAGAAACTGAATAACAGCTGGGAACTGATCACGTGAGTATTGGAAAATGAGGACTAGGTGATACAGGTTGGATCAGATGTAGAACATGCAGAACAGACCTTCACATTAGACTATATTCACAGCCATAAGCTAGAAGAAGATATTTAGAAAGACAGAACTAGAACAATGGGAGTTGAGAAATGTACTGACATAATACCTGGACTTAAAAAACTTGTGATAGAAGATTACAAAGTGACATGCAGAAGGTACCAAAAGACAAGAAAAAAATACGGTGGGAACTGTGATATTGTCTCTGGGCAACCTGACAGTACTAATTGCTTCATCTTTAACCAGCAGTTTTCTGGTTGTTTTTTTGTTTACAATTTCTATGTCACTTGAAATATTTTGCAAGTATCCACTGGAAATTTCCCCCTTAATTATATGAATATCAACTTGTGAACTGTGAAAAGTTAGAAGAGTATGTACAGAAAAAATGAAAAACACATAAATGTTACCAGAAGAAGTACAGAGAATCACAGAATACCTGAAAGTAGGATGTTATCAACTATCACCGACTGCTCATATTTTTGTTTACACATCTCTCCAGCTATGACGAAGACAGTCAGTTCGCTAGAATCCAAGCAGCTTCAGAAAGTTGGGCATTTGGTACAGGCATGTTAGCCAACGCGCTCAGTCCTACAAGACTCTGCAGCAAAAGAGCTGCTAGACGCACACACTGCATACTGGGCTGAACAGAGAAAGATGGAGATAAAGCTCGGAGTTCAGCTGTATCCCTGAACAAGCTTCACAAGACTGGGGGTTTATTGGCCCATCCAGCATCCCTGGTTTTGACAAAATGTGCTGCTGGTTGCATGACACGAGCCATGCCTCAACTGCTTGCAAGTGCTGTGGAGTTCAAAAAGACGGGTTCTCCACCCCTGCTCCTCCAAAAGTTTATTGCTTAGTCTAGAGTGTTTACAGTGGGAATTGGCTGCGCAAGGTGTTTTTCTTTTGTTTTGACTACCCAGAAAACGTGGACACTGCTAGTGAAATGAAATTATAAACTATTTATTTACAAGTGGACCAATGTATAAAACATTCACTTGTGAATACTGAAAAGCAGATACTGAGGAGAGGGTAGTGGAGAGGAAGATACTTGGCAAATTGACAAGTGAATCAATATAAAAACTACAAGTATCATTTTAAGCTCGTCACTTACAGTGTAAATCCCTTATCCAGAACCAAATTAAAGAGTTGCTGGACAATGATGCACAGAATCTGCTAGAATTTGACACTCCCAAAACAGCAATGTTGCAGTTACTGATTGCCAGTACACACCTGTAAAGCATCAGCTTCAATATTGCACAAAAGGCAGCAACTTAAACAAAACATTGAAGCATCTCCCATGGATCTGCTCTTCAAAAAGATTTAAAGCCACTGATTTGCAAATGCAACACAGTTGTTTAAACTATGGGGAAAAAAAGCTAAGGCTTGTTTGAAGCTTGTACTAGTTAGCAGATAGGAATCTAATCCCTTGGGATGATTTGAATAAATACATATATTTTTTGCAAGGGCAACATAACTGTAGTAAAAAATTACTTCATACCAGAGGATGAACATACACATTTCTGAAAAATTATTAACTGTAAAACAGTCTCATTATAAGAAAGTGCACTCCTCAACAGCGATACTGACACTTTCTGAAGTGTGTGTGTAAGGCATCCAGGCCAAACTGGTGACAATGCTTTCCAAAACATCTAAAAATATTTGAAGTTTGCCACTTGCTGAGATAAATGACAGTAAATGAAAGAGACAACAGAGCTTGTCAGGTACAATCATTTTGAAGTTCAGATGCTCATCTCTCAACACATTGCTTATTCAAAATTGCTAAGAATCAACATGCAAGTATCCTTTGGAGCAATGTGAAAATTCAAAAACTGTGTTTCAGCTTCAGTCTGCCTTTCCTACTACAAACACTACTCTCAAACTCCTGAGAAAACTGCCTACTCACATTTGCATCCATTAGAAACAGACTGAAATTCACACCAAATACAAGTAAGCCTTTGACTGAAACTCAGCACGTATTTTACACAAGGGCTTTCTCCTAGCATGCTCTTTATAAAACAAGAAACACAATGCATTCATCCAAACTGAGGAAAACCACAGCATTTCTGTCCTAGGAGGTACAAGGCGCAGCACTAGCTCAGTTTATTTCTAGTTACTAAGGTCTCATCACACAGCCGCTGGCGCCGAAACCTGCCAGATATAATATATAAATGGAGCTGCGGCTGCACAGCCAAGATTCCAGCGTGCTCATCATGGGCAAAAATAACAGCAGTACAGCTTAGCAGGAAAAGCACATGGGGAGACAACATTTTATAGAACAAATAAGAACAGTTAAGAGTTGTGGTTTAGCCCTACTGAACCCCGAATTCACGGATCTGTATATTTGTTATTATAAAGGATGTACTTTTCAGGAAGAGTCTCGTTCTACAGACTTAGTGGGGGAAAAGGTGGAAGTTAAATTCTGTTCTCGCTGATTCCATTAGCAAAATTCCCCATGTGCTTTAGGTGGGATCAAACTTTGTTTATGGGATAATTTTTTAATTTGGTTGTATGATTTTTTGATTAAATTTGAGAGATAAAAGAATTTTAAAAAGAGATAATTCAAGCTGTTCTATCTTAGATCTTCTAGAAACACAGAGGCTGCTTCAGCTCAAGACAAACTGTCTGCCTCAGCAAGCTGAAAAGTATCCATGTATCCAGAAAATAAATTTAATTGGAGAGACTGAATTCACATGGAAATTTTCAGATTTATAAGCTTACCTATTCACATCTGTTTACGTCTCTGCCACTGAAGAATGAGGAAATACACCTATAAACCAAACACAAACTACCAAACTGTACCAATAAAAAGGGATTTTAAGAGCAAGATAGAGGCTTGTAAATGGCAGATGAATCAGTAAGACTGTGGTTCTTCATGGAGACTAAAGATCAATAAATGACCCTGTATTATTCCAGTGAGGCTTGTAAAGGATTTTGTTAGCATTCCGGAGAAGATGCAACTACAGGGCTGATCAGTGCTGTGCAACTTTGTCACACACTGCGATAAAGCCATGCTTTTTAACTCTGCAGCCAAAAAAGTTGAGAGATTTTTGCCTTGTTTCTTGCAGTAGTGTAAGAAGCATTCAGCACCCATGATGAAACATTGGCTAGTCATATGTACTGTGCTCTAAAAACAGTCTTGATCAAAGTGTTGTACAGCCCAGAGTCCTCCGAAGTTCTGCAGAAAGTCTGAAAGGTTCACTTGCAATGAAATGTTGCATTTAAGCTGGCTGTGTGTTACAACGTGTTATGATAAGTAGGTCACATTTTGATCTTCTGATTTACTGTATAAAAATTGTCATCTTCGTTTACTGTCAGCATGAAATCAACATGCTACTTTTGCGATAACTCCATACGACTGATAAGACTGAATTTTGGCAATGGTGGACAGAAAACAACAGCAGTGCTACTGCTTGCTTACTGTGCTGAGCTGGCAGAAGTAAAACAGAAGCCACTGAGAGAATCAGCATCTTCTTTACTGTCGATAAATCCATTTCATGACTGCAGAGAAACACGTCTGCACTTGGCAAGGGCTCCACTTAAAAACAAAAATAGAAGTATCATTGTTTTAGTGGACATTACAGAAACGTAATTCCCCAACTGAATCTGACGCATTAATAACACCTCCTTAACTGCTGTCTAATGATTTCTGCAGACATGAAATAGAATATTTTACTACTATTTTCAGCCATCTGTGCTGCTTTTTCTTTCAGCTCAGGTTTGCCAAAACTGTAATGAAAGTCCCATCACATGCTTCTTAGTATCAATACACCAATTAAACACATCACTGGTGTCACAGGTACTAACTGCTGAACTCTCACACTAGCAGAAGCACAATTCAGTTGTGTATATAGCCAGAGCCTGCTAATTATGAAGCCATCCTCCTATTCTACTTTAAGGTTTCTCTCAGGGAATTCAGAAGGAATCTTGCCTAGAAGTTATAACATGACAACAGGACTCAGAAGGCCATCGCTAATTCCTTGTTTGACTACACGCTCTCATCACTGTGGACAAGTAAGTCTTTTGGAGTGCATCTACACTGAGGTTTTAGTTTGTACATGGAGCACACTTATAAAGTAAATTTCTTCATCCTCCATGCTTTGCTCCACATCATGGCCCAGCATCTCAAAGTGCATGGGCTGGATTCTGCTCCAACTAAACCGCCTGGGAGATCGTCTCCAGAACCACGCCGAGTGTGCTCCAACAGTAGCTGAGCATTAAGCTGTCGGGACTAGACAAGAGCTACTCCACGGTAAAAAAAAAACCCCAAAGCATATACAATGCAGACATCAGGTTCTTGACACAAAGTATTTTGCTTTACTGATATGTTTCTACAGATCTGCTCTATGCATTAATGCGGACATTGTCTCAATTGTTTCAGCTCCCCAGACAGACTGTATCTTTCGGGGATGGTGATGTTTGAGCCCACACCTATTTGGTGGTCGTGCTGCTTGTACCAACTTCAGCAGGTCCTTCCATCACCACCTGTTATTTCTTAATTATAACAATAAATACTTTCATAGCCATGTGGTGAGCAAGATAACTTTCTAACAAACACTAAAAAATAAACTGGTGAGTGAATGACACCTCTCCTCTTCCACAATGATAAAACAAGTTACTTTTCAGCTGGATCAGCTTTGTTGANCAAATTATTCACTGCAGTAGAAAAGGATTACTTAGAAGGAAAAGACTTAAAGATATGTATGGAAAATAAAGTGATTTGTTCTTCCCTTTTAAGCTGTTCCTTTAAGGAATGGCAGCTAAAACCAGAACTAATACATACAGCTGAAGGGCAATTCTGTCCAATGCAACTGTCACACACAAATGGTATATTGCTACATCACATTTGGTAGAGATGTATTTGTGAGCTGCAATGGTGCTGAGCA